>ML660213.1:3061138-3148647 GCA_007570785.1 Antilocapra americana
ATGTCCTCTGCCAGCATTCAGTTCCTGTTTTTTGGAGTTTGCTCGGCCTTTAAAAGTTCTTTTGGTATATTTATTGGGGAGAGAGTGTTCTCCCCGTCCTATTCCTCCGCCATCTTAGTTTCGCCTCCGATGTCTCTGCTTTTTAATACACTGACTAGGTTTGTCATAACTTTTCTTGCAAGGAGCAAGTGTCTTTTAATTTCATGGCCGCAGTCACCATCCACAGTAGTTTTGGAGTTCAAGAAAATAAAATCTGTCTCTGCTTTCAGTTTTTCCCCTTCTATGTGCCATAATGCAGAATGTATCATGAGAAATGCTGGACTGGTTGAAGCACAAGCTGGAATCAAGATTGCCAGGAGAGATAGCAATAACCTCAGATATGCAGATGATACCACCCTTATGGCAGAAAATGAAGAAGAGCTAAAGAGTCCTCTTGATGAAAATGAAAGAGGAGAGAGTGAAAAAATTGGGTTAAAAATCAACATTCAGAAAATAAAGATCATGGAATCCCATCACTTCATGGCAAATAGATGGGGAAAAAGTGAAAACAGTGACAGACTTTATTTTGGGGGGCTCCAAAATCACTGCAGATGGTGATTGCAGCCATGAAATTAAAAGACGCTTGTTTTTTGGAAGAAAAGTTATGACTAACCTAGACAGCATATTAAAAAGCAGAGACATTACTTTATCAACAAACGTCTGTCTAGTCTAAGCTTTGGTTTTTCCAGTAGTCATATATGGATATGAGAGTTGGACTAGAAAGAAAACTGAGCACTGAAGAATGGGTGCTTTTGAACTGTGGTGTTGGAGAAGACTCTTGAGAGTCCCTTGGACTGCAAAGAGACCCAACCAGTCCATCCCAAAGGAAATCAATCCTGAATATTTATTGGAAAGACTGATGTTGAAGCTGAAACTCTAATACTTTGGCCACCTGATGTGAAGAGCTGACTCATTTGAAAAGACCCTAATGCTGGAAAAGATTGAAGGTGGGAGGAGAAGGGGACAACAGAGGATGAGATGGTTGGATGGCATCTCAGACTCGATGGACATGAGTTTGTATAAGCTGTAGGAGCTGGTGATGGACAGGGAGGCCTGGCATACTGCAGTCCATGGGGTTGCAAAGAGTCGGACATGACTGAGTGACTGAAGTGAACTGATTTGCCATATTGATTCCTAGGCAAGAGCAAATGGTTTGGTTGGTCAGGGGTCTGAGCAGAGCAATACTGGAGATCAGTGAGAAGGATGGCTATGAAAGAGCTGGGTTATGGGATCCAGGAAGGTGGTCTTCAAATGTTAGGATTTTTGTATCTCAGTTTGATGCTCACTCAGAGAACTTTTCTCTTATTGTCAAGATTCTCATCATCCTATCAGGTGGACAGAATCATCTGTTCTAGGGATGTCAGCCATCCTCACAGAATGGGGAATCTGGATTCTCCAGTAGCTACCAAAGGGTCCCAGTTTTCTGCCCAGAAGTGAAAGGTGGTTATCTCCTTATGGGGTGAAATTTGACCAATGACAGAAGAAGATGAGAAGGTATCAAGTAGATTAAGAATTTATTGTGAGTATAGTTTCTCCATAGCCTATTGGAATACAGTCTCTGCATTCTCCTTGTGGTATAATGAGGCTAGCTCATACAGGTTTTTTTTTTTTTTTTCAGCTTTTTATTTTATATTGGAATATCCCATGGCTCAACAGTAAAGAACTTGCCTACAATGCAAGAGATACAGGAGCTGAAGTTTCGATCCCTGGGTTGGCAAGATCTCCTGAAGGAGCAAATGGAAACCCACTGCAATATTCTTGCCTGGGAAATCGCACACGTGGATAGTTGATTCACAACGTTGTGTTAATTTCAGGTGTACAACAAAGTGATTCAGTTATACATATACATATATCCACTCATTTCTAGATTCTTTTCCCATATAGGTTATTACAGAGTACTTAGTAGACTTCCCTATTCTATACAGTAGACCTTCGTTGGTTATTTATTTTATATATAGTAGTGTATTTGTATTAATCTCAAATGCCTAATTTGCCCATGCTTTCCACTTCCCCCTTTGGTAATCTCAACTTTGTCTTATATATCTGTGAGTGTATTTCTTTTTTATAAATAAGTTTCTTTGTATCATTTTTTTTAGGTTCCACCTATGAGTAGTATTATATGATATTAGTCTTTCTCTGACTTACAGTTTTGCAAGAACTGTTTGTATGCGTCTCTTCCCAACTCTGTATTCGGTGATGTCACTCGGTAGCTTAAAACAAACTGTGTTAGGATTATTTACACTAGAGAAACTGGCAGACAGTAGAATACTGGAGAAAAATCCTAGAGAAAAAAAGTGAAAATCACTCAGTTGTGTCCGACTCTGCGACACCATGGACTATACAGTCCACTGAACTCTCCAGGCCAGAATACTGGAGTGGGTTGCATTCCCTTTGCCAGGGGATCTTCCCAACAGAGGATGAGATGAGGACTGAACCCAGGTCTCCTGCGTGGCAGGAAGATTCTTTACAAGCCGAGCCACAAGGGAAGCCCAAGAATACTGGAGTGGATAGCCTATCCCTTTTCCAGAGGATCTTCCGGACCCGGGAGTCAAACAGGAGTTTCCTGCATTGCAGACGGATTCTTCACCAACTGAGCTATGAGAGAAACCCCTCCCTAGAGAGCTGGTTGTTAAAGATCCACTCTGAACCCCACTAAGCCAAACGGACAATCCCATGGCTGTGTCTCTGTGGCCCTTCGTAAAGCAGTGATCATAACTCACGCCTCCCTCACATCAATATTCACCTTTCTCTGCTTTGCTGTACTTTTACTATTGCCATCGTGTATCACTTCCCAAATAAATCATTAGCATGCACTCTTTGTTTCAGTCTCTGTTTACTAGGAACCCCAGACTAGGGCAGGAGTTAAATGGAATTGAGTGAAAGGAATCTAGATCTTTGTTCACAGGTTGATGTAGAATCCATGTACACACTATGGAGATTTTCTCTAGCAACCTTATTCCAGGTTGGGAGCAAGAGTGGAGAAAATGATTGGTGGGACTTATTCAGGTTTAGGTAAGTTGAGAGATGGTCCAGCTGGAAAGAGATTCTAGGCTTCTGTCTTTCTCTAGTTAAGGTGGTTGACCTGCATTTAAGAATGCCTACAGAGTTAAATATAGGAGGAGGCAAAGGGCTGGGAGATCAGAAGCAACACACATCAGAGGTAAGGATGAAGGCATGGGACTCCCCTGATGGTCCAGTGGCTAAGACTCAGGCTTCCACAGCAGGGAGTATGAGTTCAATCCCTGGTGAGGGGATTTAAGTTCCTCATTGCTGTATGGCATGCTCCCCTCCCTCCAAAAAAGAGAGGAATAGAAGTACTGATGAGGGCAAAAAGCATATTTCATAAACAATGAAGTTATGAGAAACTTCTTAGAAAACAGTTTTCTGAATTTTTCTTCCAATATATCAAAATATATATATTATATGTATATAATTTAAATAGAATATATATTATAAATACATACATATATCTTCCAATATATCAAAACAAATATGTATATAATTTAAATAGAATAAATACATATTATAAATACATACAAATATCTTATAATATACATACACATATCTTCCAATATATCAAAACATACATGTATATATTTTAAACACAATAAATAAATGTTACAAATACATACATAATATATATAATGTATTTGTAATATTTATTTATGTGTCTATATATAATTCCATATATATTAACTCACCATTTTCTTTTACACTTTTCTGCACTAACCACTGGGATTTTCTTCCTATTCTTTAAATAAGCCAAGCTCATTCTGCCTAGTGCCTGGTAGATTCTCTTTGCCCAGATATTCAGCTTTTCCAATTAGATTGCAGCTCAAATGTCACCTTCTCAGAGAAGTTGTCTGAGATTGTCCTAACTAAAAGAGTGCACTTCTCTCCCTTCACTTACCCCACTTTATTTCTCTTCATAAACCTTATTATGATCTGGCATTGTTTTATCTACTTTCTTCATTTTTGTCTTCCTCACTAGAATACAGGCCCCATGGGAGCAGAGATATATCAGTTATGAAACTCCAGCACTTATAGTAATAATAGTTCCAAGCACATCATAGATCATTTATGAATATTTATAGAATAAATGAACAGTTATCATTAACTGTTAATTGTTTATAGATGTGTCAGGATGGCAGAGTGGTCTAAGGCACCAAACTCAAGCTTCTGCTTTTCCCCACTGGGGCTTCTGGTCTCTGAATAATGGAGGTGTGGGTTTGAAACCCAATTCTGATACATTCTTATTTGGGCTTCCCTGATAGCTAAGATGAGAAAGAATCTGCCTGCACTGCAGGAGACCTGGGTTCAATCCCTGGGTCAGGAAGATTCCCTGGATAAGGAAATGGCAACCCACTCCAGTATTCTTACTTGGAGAATCCATGGTCAGAGGATCCTGGTGGGCCACAGTCCATGGTATCACAGAGTCACACAAGACTGAATGACTAACACAACACATAATTAAATAATTGGATATTTAAGAATTGATGATAATTAAATAATTAATGACCTTGTGTGTGTCTGTCCCTATGTCAGGTCAGAAGACCAGGAATTAGAAGACCTGATTACAGCTTTTGGGCAGCTAGCTATTTTACTGAAGTGATAAGGCAGGTGCACACAGAATACCCGAACACAGTGCAGTATAGCAGGTGACATAGGTCAAATCGATGATGAGTTCAGAGCACAGTGCACTGGAGCAGCCAGAGATTTGCAGGAGTAGGTTTTCATGGTGCGCATGAGCATGAGTTGGATGTGGGGGTAAAGGATAGAGAGAGGATTGTTTTGGTATCCCTCCCATGAGCTTACCAGTGCTAAATTTGTTGGTATCCAAGCATACAACCCGTTAAAAAGCCCCAAATAGTCATCTTTCCAATTACTTTGTCTACATGACACAAGTGCAGGCAAAAAAGTCATCTATGAGGTAAGATGCAAACTTAATACTTCAACAGCTCTCTGTTATGTTTTGACCTCTCTTGCAATGAGATGAACAAATATTGATTGGTTTAAGTGAATTCAGGAACATTGAATTCATGTGCTGAACTCTGTCTCTGTACCACTTTAGGAAGGAAAGAACAAGATGGATTCTGTTTGTCAGGGACTGACTGATGTCCAGTTGAACGTCCTCATTTAGTGTCAGCTTCTGACAAAAATGAAGCTGGTTGATTTATTCGAGTATTTTTCCAATGTGACTATTTGATAAAAACCCATTTAAATTGCCCTCATCAATTGTACTCTTTTATTCTGGTTTCATGTAGTAGGAAATGTCAACCCACTTCAGTATTCTTGCCTGGAAAATTCCATGGAGGTGCCTGGTGGGTTGCAATCCATGGGGTCACAAAGAGTTGGACATGACTGAGAGGGTGCACGCAAGCACCCACATGCACACACGCACCCACATGCACACACACACATATCCTGGTTTCATCTCTTCCTTGTGTTGTCTTATCTTCTCAGTGATGGTAAAATTTCTTCTTACTTTAACTTTAATTTTTTGAATCCAAAAGTTTCTTACACCCTAAAATTATTTCTCTTGGTTTTTAAAACTAATAACGAAAAATCTAACCATCCTATCCCCAAAGCTTTGCCTGCCTGCTCCTGAGGGTTTAAGAAGGATTTAGTTCATAGATGGCACCTGGTATGCGGTCTCTTTTCCCCTGAGCTGATTCACTGATTTGAGTAAGGCCAGGAGTTGTTTTCCTCCTTTCAGAATCAGTCCTCAGCAGCTGCTTCTGAAGGAACAGTATTGTTCTTAGGGACTTTAGAAAAGAAGAAGTTAGAAAGGCCCATTATTTCTAAAGCTGGTTTTTCTTCGCCCATAAATATTTGACTCACCAGTAACTCTGAGCAGGGCATTAGGACAATATGAACTCACACAGTAGGAAATTTACACCAGTCTCCTTTTCTTAAAGAAAAGGAAGAGAGTGAATTCTTTGATGGCCCAGTGCTTAAGACTCTGCATTTCCAATACAATGGGCACAGGTTCAATCCTTGGAGGTGGAGCTAAGATCCCACATGCCATGTGGCCATAAAATAAGTAAGTAAACTGAAAGTCTTACTTTAAAAAAAATAAAGGAAGAGAAATTCAGCTGCTACCAATATTTATCAAGGCCACTCTGGAAATTATTGAGCTGTGAGGCATTCTGAGAGGAACATGCAAAATTCTCATTTTGGCTTAGAAGAATGTTTTAAACATATTCAACAAGTAATATTCAGAAGTTTGATGATGAGAAGAACAATTCTAAGAGAAGTAATGAGTCAAGTAAGACTAGAAAGTAAAATCATGGTAAACTTAGGTTACTCATGTAAGAGAAGTCAATTAGATCATTACTATTAAATTTTCATGGGACTTGTACTCAGAACAGGATGTGTGTTGAGTGTTTGGAAAAAAAAGTTTATCTGAATAAATAAATGAAGGAACCAGCAAATCTTAGAGAATTTTGTTAGTTGTTGGTTAAAGTATAAAAACTTGTGAAAATGTAGATTTATGGTAGGATTATGTATAGATCTATATCCCTGAATGATGTAATCACACAGCTATATTTACTGAAAAGCATTCTTACTTGAGGCCATGAGGATTAATGTTGCTCTCTTGGTAACACACCAAGAAACAGTCTCATGTCTTCTAAAACGAAGCAATATAACACTCTGAATGTACAAGCAACATTGCTCCAGGAAACACATTTGTCTGCCAGAGCCAAATAGTAAGCCTAATTTAATGAACATTGGCAGTTTGTTGAGCCCACCAGGGAATGAGAGTCTTTTGGGAAAGCCTGAAACTGAATTGTGCCAGTTTATTAGGTAGTTTTTTATTTAGGGAGGAATTTAAGTGCCTGGAATACTTTGCCAAATGATTCAAGAGTTCTCTCAAAACTGGGCCTGTTATCCAAGATGTCCCTTAAATGTTGAGGGAAACGGAAATAGTCATCTATATATTACTTGCCTTGCTCGCAGACAGGTTACTTGTGCATTTGTATCTTAAGTTCACCTTAGGACATACTCCCTACAAGGAATAATATTGCACAATCAAAAAAGGAACAATAGGGATTTCTTCATTCATTCCTGAAATATTGAAAATGCTTGACCGTCCTTTCTTAGGGTCCTTCTACAGAGAATTGCACTTACAAGGCAACACCAAGAAAATATAAAACAGCCATTATTTTCTGGAATATCTTGGTTTCGTGGTATCGGCAGCCATGGGGCTCACTAAGTGGGCTTCGGTCAAGAGCTCTATCAAGGTCATCATTCAGCTGTGTGTCATTATTCAGACAGCCCTCCCTACCTCTCAGACATTAGCATTCCTGTCTATTCCTTCAGAAGCCCCCCCTTTAACGTGCCATCATTGTTGGTATTAGTAAGGAAGGGAATGCATGCTTTCAGAACCGTTGAGCTCTCCTTGCCTAGATTAGGGAGAAAAACTTTGCAGTCAGCCTGCTTTGGACTAGTCTGCACTCTGTCCTCCCAGGATAATAGTGTTCTCTACGATTTGACAACTCCACATTGGTGGTAGCTGGCATTCCTTCTTGTCTTAGAACTTCTGTCATAGAAATAGTGCTCTTTTCTTCTCCCTTATTTGGCACATATGATTTCTGCATTTGAGAACCTGTCTTATCTGTTGGTGATGCTGGGCTCTGGGAAGGATATGTGTATCTGTGTGCCCACATATGGGGAGTACCCATGCCTCCTTGGTGTCTTTTCCAGTATTTTGGAACTAGTTCATTTTTCACACGATTCCAAGCTCCCATAAGCAGCAACAAGGAATGGAATCTCAACCCCAAATCTTCTCTGAATTGGAAGCATAGATCACAATTGCACATTTGTTTTTTCTAGATTTTCTGATAAATCATCTGCAAACTAGCATGGGGTATGCCTTGTTATTATGGGGTGGGATAAATTGGGAAAATTATATGACATGAACAGGGGCAGAAATAATATAAATCATTATGAAAATTTCCTCTTGGAAACTGGGCTTGTGATATTTTATTGCCTGCTCCCAAGATGCCAGTAGGCATCATGAGATCGATAAAAAATTTCCTAAGATTCAATGAGCCAAACTGGTCTCTCTCTTCACTACATTACCCTGGGTCCCAGGGAGGCCCTAGTGCTGAGCAGGGGTCCGGGAGCTTTAAGTGCCTTTTACTTAAAATAACAAGTGATCTGTGAACATCCTGGCACAGAGGGAAGAAGTGGGCAACAGAATTTTCAAATAGGGCTTATTTCTGTAACACCACTGTATCCATTTCTTGTGGTTGTCATAACAAAGTACCATAAACCTGGTGGCCCAAAACATCAGATATTATTGTCCCTGGTCCTGAATTCCAGAAGTCTGAAATCAAGGTGTCGGTAGGGCCAGCCTCCTCTGGAGGCTTATGGAAAGAGCCTGTCCTTCGGCTCTTCCAGCTACTGTGTTTCTTGGCATCCTTCCGTCTAATCTCCACCTTGGTATCTGTACCTTCTCATCTGTCTCTTAGAAGATACTTGTTAGATTTAGGCCCCACCCAGGGAGCCTGGAATGATCTCATCTCAGTTAAGTTAAGATCCTGAACTTAATTGCACTTCAAAGACCCTTTGTCCGAAAGGTAACATTTACAGGTTTTAGGAATGTGGATGTGGACCATTATTTTGGTCCATATTTTGGATGTGGACCATCAAGCCCACACGTCCCTTGTGTCAGGTTCTCCTCTAGGTACTTTACTCATACAGTAAGTGCCCTACATATGAACCTTCAAGCTGTGAACTTTCAAAAGTGTGAATGTGTGTTCCATCAATATCAGGTGTGAGGGAAGCTGCTGCTCTCCCTCTGTCTCCCACTGCAGACACTCCTTCAGCTCTACCATCTCCCACCCCCTCTCCCTCCTCCAGTCAGTAACTCTTCTTGCCTCTTCGCTCAATGCCAGCCCTGGTATGCCAGCTGTTGTACTGCACTGCTGTAGTTTTCAAAGGACTGTTGCATGCATGTGTGCCCAGTCACTCAGTTGTGTCCAACTCTTTGTGACCCCCATGGACTGTAACCTGCTAGGTTCCTACTGTACTGTAAGAAGAATTAAATATAGCCATTTGCAGCAATATGGATGGACCTAGAGATTACCATACTAAGTGAAGTAAGGCAGGAAAGGAAAGACAAATATTATACATATCATTTATTGTTGTTGTTCATTCTCTCAGTCATGTCCAACTCTTTGCGACCCCATGGACTACAGCATGCCAGCTTCCATATCACTTATATATGGAATCTAAAAAAATAATACAAATGAACTTGTTTACAAAACAGAAACAGACTCACAGACATAGAAAACAACCTTATTGTTACCATGGGGGCAAACAGGGAAGGAGGGATAAATTAAGAGTATGGGATTAACGGATATACACTACTATGTATGAAATAGATAAATAACAAGAATCTACTGTATAGCACAGGGAACTACATTCAATACCTTATAATAACCTATAATGGGAAAGGATCTGAAAATATATATATATGTATGTAGGTATAACTGAATCACTTTGCTGTATACCTGAAACCAACACAATATTGTAAATCAACTATACTTCAATAAAAATGTGATGTCATTTAAAAATAAATAAATAAAAATATTATCTTTACGTTTTGTGTTTGTCTTTTATGTATTAAATATGTGAAAAGTATTTTAAGCCTATTACAGTATAGTACTATGTATCTGATTTTGTTAGTTGGGTACCTAGGCTAACTTTGTTGGACTTATGCACAAGTTGGACTTATGGACTTGCTCTCGAAATGGAGCTCATTCATATGTAGAGGATTTACAGTATTAACTTTTGAATTTCTGAAATCTGTATTCTGTGCACAGCTCTATCACCAGCTAGCTGTGTAACCTCAAACAAGTCATTTCACATGTTCAGTCATTTTGTCTGGGTAGCAGTCTCCTCCACTGTGAAATGAAGAAGATTGGATTACTTAAAGGAATCCATAAAATAGAGCAGGGAATAGCCATAAGTTTAGAAGACATGAAAGGATTTTGTTCAGTTCTACATAGGCACTGATCATCTACAATTTCCCAAGTGCTGTACTAAAGGAATATAAAGGAACATAAGACCCTGGCCTTTGTTTTACATGCCCACCATCTAGGGGAGGCAACCATATTACCTGGGTGCCCAAGCATAGGGGAAGCCAAAGAAAGTTCTCATGGAAAAAAAAATTAACAAATTGAATCAAAAATAAATCTGTGTAGAAGATGCAAAGCCAGAGCTTGTTGGCTTCATTGCTAAATCATGAGAAAGTGGATGCCAGTTGCTCTGCCACTGAAACCCCAGAGGGTACAGCTACTCGTGACCATCCAGGGATTAATGGTGCATTTAAATTGTTCTCACCAGAGGTTATATATGCTGCATGGCACCTAATGGCAAACTCCAAAACGCCCCTGCATTTTTCTGAAAGGAGGATTGATAACATGTAAAGATATTGTGGCAGATAGTTCAGACATCTGACCTTCAAGAAGGTCTCAGGTCCCATGAGACCAACCACCCAGGTTCTAGAAAATATGTCCAGAGGAAATCTGTCCCCTGGCCAGATGTAGGCTGTGAGCTTGTACTTTGGTTCAGTGAACTGTACCCTGCAAGGAGGGAATTCATCATCATACTCCCTGAAGCAGGGGCACTCAGAGACATAGAAGGGCACCGAATGTCTCCGCTAAATGTCAGGGTACGTTTAGTGAACTTGGAAAGCTCAGACTCAGTCCCAGTTAACATTTTTCTACAATACCCCAGCAGGCAGCCTGGCCTGGCTGACAACTTGCTCATAAGAAACCCAGAAATACATAATCAGTTCAGCTAAGCAAGCTCTAGAAAAGAGATTCATGATACAAAAGAAAGCCCAGGTTCAGCCTTAAGTAGATAGACAATGACTTCTCAACCAGAAACGGAAGGGCCATCCAGACCAACTTGTGTAGAGGAAAGCTGTAAGACTCAAGGCCATCTGCAGTAACCAAAGGTCATCTGATCATCGTGAGAGATAAGCTGTCTCAAGCAACATTCAGTATGGAGAGACATCTCACAGCAAGTCAGGCACATGGCAAATCAAAGAGCTACAGGAATATAATAGGAGAAAGCTAGGGTCATGCTGGGTGCCCACCTTAAAAAGTGCCAAAGAAGGCCAAGACACTGAAAAGCTTAATTATTTGAAACAATAGCTTTCACGTGACATCCCAGAGCCTTTCATGTATGGAGACTATCTAAATTTTCACAGTTCCTTACCCCTAATGTCATGTTTTCCCCCAATTAAGTACTAGGAGCTAGGAAATAATGCTAATAGCAATTATTTTAGTCGAGTGGCTATAACTTATGCTGTTACAATGAAATACTACAGGCCAAGTGGCTTCAACAACAGACATTTCTTTCTCACAGTTCTGGAGGTTGAGAAGTCTAAGATTAAGGTGTGGGTTGATGTGGTTCTTGGTGAGTGCTCACTTTCTGACTTGTAGATAGCTACCTTCTTGCTGCCTGCCCACCTGATGGACAGAGAGAGGGTTCTGGTCTCTTCTTCTTATAAGGACACTAATTTCATCATGGAGGCTCCACCCTCATGACCTCATCTGAATCTCATTCTTACTGCTTCCAAATGCTACACACTGGGTATTAGGGCTTTGATATTCAAATTTTGGGAGACACAAACATTCTGTACATAGTAAAAATAATAAAATAGTAATAATAATAACCAGATACTCTTTTTCCTTAATGAAGCTCACAGTCTAGTAGAATTACAGATATTAATCAAATTTTCACACCCAAATATGTGAAATTATAATTGTCTTAACTTGAAAAAGAAGAGGTACATGAGGGTATAAGAGCAGATAGTAGGGGGATTTGACTGATGGGAGATCAGAGATTCCCCTGCAACAACTGAGCTGAAATTGAAGGGCAAGGAGGTGCCAACTTATATTGGTGGTTCTCTGATGCTCAGTTGTCTCTGACTGTGTCCCCATGGTCTGTAGCCCACCAGGCTCCTCTGTCCATGGGGATTCTCTTGGCAAGAATACTGGGGTGGGTTGCCATTTCCTTCTCCAGGGGATCTTCCTGACCCAGGAATCAAACCCCAGTCTCTTGCATTGACAGGTGGATTCTTTACCACTAGTGCCAGCTTGTGGTACCAGACAGAGAACTACAAGGGAAGAGGAAAGATGGAGGATGGGGCCAGATCTTCCTGTGGGGTCCAGGAAGAGTGTGTGTGTGTGTGTATTTGGAGTTAGGGTCAACTAAGGTTGAGTGAGGTTATAAGGTAGATCCTAATTTGATGAAATTGGGTACTTATAAAAAGAGGAATAGATGCCGTGCTCTCTCTCTGTGCACAGAAAGGCCACATGAGGACACAGGGAGAAGGCGGCTGTCTATAAGCTGGAAAGAGAGCTCTCGCCAGGAACCAAACTGGCTGAGACTTCTGGCTCCTAGAACTGTGAGAAAATAAATTTCTGTTGGTTAAGCCACCAGCTTGTTACAATCTGTAAAGGCAGCCCAAGAAGACAAAGACAAAAATAAGCTAATATTTATTGAGTATGTGCCAGGTGCCAGAATTTGTGTGTTAACAGCTAGTATTTTTGGAGACTTACAAATAAAAATATTTATAGGAAATTATCTTCTTCTATATAGTTCAAGATAGCTTACCACAATGTCCACATTGCAACCACAAGATAAGAAAAGAAGAGGGACCATCCCTTTCCTTTAAGGCATCACTCAGAAATTACACATTCTGTTTGTCTGCATCCTATTGAAAGACCTTAATCACATAGCTATTCTTAATTACAAAGGATGCTGAGAAATGTAGTCTTTATTTTTTCTTTTGTCCAAATCAGAGGTTCTATTACTATCAAGGAGGAAAGAATGCCCATTAAGAGAAAGAAGTCACTCTCCTACACCGACACCTTCAAATGGACTTGGATGTTCCTGAATAAAATTGTTGTTGCTTGGTTGTTTAGTCACTAAGATGTGTCTGATTCTTTGAGATCTCATTGACTGTAGCCCACCAGGCTCCTCTATCCACGGGATTTCCCAGGCCAGGATACTGGAGTGGGTTGCCATTTCATTCTGCAGGGGGTCTTCCCATCCCAGGGCTCGAACCTGCATCTCCTGCATTTCCAGACATATTCTTTACCACTCAGCCACCAGGGAAGCCATCCTGAATAAATAATTTTTTTAAGTATTTGATTAGTCAAGGATAATATTTTCTACACATCTTGGTTACCAACTCCTGTAGCAATGAAGACAACCCACCCTTTTGTGGATAAATAATATACCCTAGTTGTTTATTACCCACATAATAGAAGAAACACCAATTTTTCTCACAGCCATGAAAGTAAAGTGATTTGCTTAAGGCTTCATATAGGTAGTAAATAAAATTACTGGGATATGAATGAAGATTTTGGCAATGCAAGTGCAGTTTTGTTCCCACTTAACAACCAGATGATTTAAAAGTGCCTCCTTATATGCCATAAGATTTACAAAGGAACTAGTTTACACATAATTGAAGATACAAGATGGGCAAGTTGGATGGTGAAGACCACGCTGAACAAGTGGTTAAAATTTGTGTGTTTCATCTGTTTCTTGTTTCTTAAAGAATTCAACTTTCAATCATTGATATTCCATAATATGAATGTATCATGGCTTACTAAGTTGCTGATTGCTATGAGCCCCAGCAAATTGCTGCTTTTGAACTGTGGTGCTGGAGAAGACTTGAGAGTCTCTTGGACAGCAAGGAGATCAAACTAGTCAATCCTAAAGGAAATCAACCCTGAATAGTCATTGGAAGGACTGATGCTGAAGCTGAAGCTCCAATAATTTGGCCACCTGATGTGAAGAGCTGACTCACTGAAAAAGACCTTGATGCTAGGAAAGATTGAAGACAGGAGAAGGGGACAACAGGGGATGAGATGCCTGGATAGCATCATCAACTCAATGGACATGAGTTTGAGCAAACTCTAGGAGATAGTAAAAGACAGGGAAGCCTGGCGTTCTGCAGTTCATGGGATCTCAGAGTTGGACATGACTGACTGAACAACAACAACAAATATATTTTTTTTCATTCTATTACCTTGCAGTTATAAACCATACTGCATTAAACTTAACTACATAAATATTTTTATGGGGTGGATAGTAGAACAGTTGTATACACCTTTTAAAATCTGTTAAATAATGCCAAAGTGAAAGTACTGTCCAAAAAGACTACCTTGATGAAATTTACTTTCATCAAGTATATATGAGACTATGTGAAATATAAAATATGACACATATGAATCAATCTATGAAACAGAATCATGGACATAGAGAATAGACTGGTGGTTGCCAAGTAGAGTGAGTTGGGAGAGGAATGGAGTGGGAGTTTGTGATTAGCAGATGCAAGCTTTTATATATAGAATGGATAAACAGCAAGGTCCTACTGTATATTATTGTATGATAAACCAAAATGGAAAAGAATATAAAAAAAAGAATGTAGATATACGTATAACTGAGTCACTTTGCTGTATAGCAGAAATTAACATTGTAACATTTAACATTGTAAATCAGCTGCATTTCAATTAAAAAATAAATTAATAAAAAAATTTTTTAAAGAATATGTGAGACTAAAACAAAAAGAATAAATGAGACTGAGGTTCTAGGTTGGGTTCTCTGGAAGCAAACCTTGATATGAAAATCCTGTGTAAGTGATTTATTCAGGAAGTGTTTCCTGGGGAGACCAGTAGGGACTGGAGAACCAGGAAAGGGAAGGAAGGAAGCCAAGCAGAGTGCTGTTGCTCCTGTTCATTCGCTCGGTCATGCCTGACTCTTTGCGACCCCATGGACTATATAGCACGCCAGGCTTCGCTGTCCTTCACTATCTCCTGGAGTTTGTTCAAACTCATATCCCTTGAGTTGGTGATGCCATCCAACCATCTCATCCTCTGTCACCCCCTTCTCCTCCTGCCCTCAATCTTTCCCATCATCAGGGTCTTTTCCAATGAGTCAGCTCTTCGCATCTGGTGGCCAAAGTATTGGAGCCTCAGCTTCAGCATCAGTTCTTCCAATGAATATTCAGGATTGATCTCCTTTAGAATTGACTGATTTGATCTCCTTGTAATCCAAGGGACTCTCAAGAGTCTTCTCCAGCACCACAGTTTGAAAGCATCAATTCTTTGGTGCTCAGCCTTCTTTATGGTCCGACTGTCACATCTGTACATGATTACTGGAAAAACCACAGCTTTGACTATATTAACTTTTGTCTGACCATGCATGCATTGGAGAAGGAAATGGCACCCCACTCCAGTGTTCTTGCCTGGAGAATCCCAGGGACAGAGGAGCCTGGTGGGCTGCCGTCTATGGGGTCACACAGAGTTGAACTGAAGCGACTGAAGCAGCAGCAGCAGCGAGCTTGTTTTTTCCTCAATTTGATGCACTAATAGCATTTAGAAACAACTCACCAGTTCATAACTTTTGTAGTTACAACTTGCCCCATATCTTTCAAACACACGCAGTGTGGTGTATGGCAGAGCATCCTTTCTATCTGTATGCCAACTCAACACAGGTGAAAGTCTTAGTAACTGTGGGCTAATGCCAGGAAGAGTCAGCAGCCCACCCAGCACCAATAATGGGGCCTTTGTTTTCAGGTAGCCATTGAGTAGCTAAACTCCAAATCTGGTTCCTAGAGTCAACTTCCTAAGACCACTGGGGGTACCAGCTACCTTAGGAGGTTCTAAAACAGGAGTTCCTGATGAGGGTGCATTTGCAAATAATTTCTAAAAAAATGATCCCAGAAAAACCAGTAATAGAGTAGAGAATAAAATAGGAAAAGGGAAAAAGCCCTCTTTTTTTTTCTGTGGTCTCAGGCAGAAGGCTCTCAGGAGGTAGGTCGCTGAGGGGAACTCTGGACTCTGAGTGACAGCTCACCGCTATCCCAATCTGATAGGAGCTAGACCACAGTACTTTTCACCCATTTGTCTCTGGACAAAGTCCAGCTGGAATGTAAACCGCTGCATGCTTGCAATTCTCTGTACAGTGTGGACAAAATGGCTCCAGCAACCCAGGGACCAGGAGGGCGGAGCTGCAGGTTCTGGTCCCTGGAAGAGCAAGCGTGAAGAATGTGGACGTGGTGGGGAGGGCCCAGAAAAAGAAGAAAGGGATCCTGGGAATCTGGGCAGACCACTATATCTGCTATAGTTATATTCCTCTTTTTGTATGTTTACTGTCTTTCTGTTTGTTTGCATAACGTCTTTAATCTTTATTCATTTTTTCAAGTTTCAAGTTTCATTTACTTGCAGAGTGGGTGATAGTTTGCATATAGTACAAAATTCAAAATTTCCAGAAGGTATACAGGAAACATCTTCATGTTTATCCTCTCAGAAATACCCTCTGAGAACAGATTTTACATGGTACAAAAATCACGAAACCTCTTCTGTTTCGTGTACTTGGAATTCTTCTTTACACTTCTGTCTTCTCATTTAAAGGAGTCAATTCTTTTCTGCATGGGAGCCCAGAACAAAGATGGTATCTCATCAGCAAAAAAGAAACTAAGAGTTATTGAGTTGCTGAGTGCTACATAATATTCAGGAAAGAAACTAACAATGAGGCCTAATTCCCCACATCAGTTCAATTCAGTTGCTCATGACCCCGTGGACTGCAGCACGCCAGGCCTCCCTGTCCATCACCAACTGCTGGAGTTTACTCAAATTCATGTACATTGAGTCAGTGATGCCATCCAACCATCTCATCCTCTGTCATCCTCTTTTCCTCCTGCCTTCAATCTTTCCCAGCATCAGGGTCTTTTCCAATGAGTTGGTTCTTTGCATCAGGTGGCCAAAGTATTGGCATTTCAGCTTCAGCATCAGTCCTTCCAATGAATATTCTTGACAGATCATCATTGTTCATGGAAGCAGTTTGTTTTCATTCAGTCGATCAGTTGTGTCCAACTCTGTGACCCCATGGACTGTAGTCCATCAGGCTGCTCTGTCTATGGGATTCTCCAGGCAAGAATACTGGAGCGGGTTGTCATTTCCATCTCCAGGGGATCCTCCTGACCCAGGGATTAAACTTGAGGCTCCTGTATTGGCAGTCAAATTCTTTACCACTGAGCCACCAGAGAAACCCTTTAAGGAAGAAATAATATTAATAACAATTATCACTTTGGGGGAAAACATCTATTAATAAACAGAAATGTTTGTCTCAAAATTTTGAGACAATTTGTTTTTTGTTATACTGTGAGAAATAGAGAAATTGTTATAGTATGGGCTGGTAAAATATTGGATGATATTGAAAGGCAATGGATGGGTTTTAGGGCCATCCATCTGACTGGACCTTTAAAGAATACCAAGAGTTTTACTTATTTGGGAGAAAAAATACTGTCAAAGTGGAAAGAACACTAGGTAGAATTAAGAAAACCTATGTGCTATTCCAGTTTTGCTGGGAACTTGCTGTGTTTTGGTTAATGCTCTTAACCTCTCTGTGCTTTCATACTTATCTGTAATGAGTATTGTGGAGATGGAAATGAAATTACGTATCTTCAAAGCAAAGCATTTGGGTAATTTTATATGCAGCAATATGATTAATAATAATACTAACATGAAAGATTAGGCTGGTAGGCAAGGTTTTTCCTCTTGACTTATTTTTAGATTGCCACTGTTATTTAGCCATCTGAACAAAGTATCTACTGATTTAGTTTATTTTCTAAGACCAAGTCAACTCATCCTACAGATAGATAGGTACAGTTTCACTGTTAACAGTACTGTTGGGGGAATGCAGTGTATCTATCAACTGAGGACAAATGATGTGGTCAGCTCCTGGTCCCTACTGTCTTCTGATGCACAGAAGTTACTTTCAGGACTCAGTTAGGATGGTTGGGAAGGAGGAACTTGTCAAAAGTTATATTATGAAATTAAAATTTGCATATAAACAAGGAAAGCCAAGCCTGCAACTGACTGCAGACAAATACTGTTTGATTCCATTATACGAGGTACCTAGAATAGTCCAATTCAGAGTCAGAAAGTATCTTGGTAGATGCCAGAGGCTATAGGGGGTGGGTTCGGGTCGGGGGATGGAGACTTAATGTTTAATGGGGACAGAGTTCCAGTTTAGGAATATGAGAAATTCGGAGATGGATGATGGTGAGACTCACACAACACAACAGTATGAATACTGCTGAACTGTATGCTTAAACATGGTTAAATAGTATGTTTTATATTATGTGGTTTTTACTGCAATTAAAAAAAAAGATGTTTGAAGAAATTGAATGAGTGGATGAAATTATCAATTGCTTTTATTTATGTTGTTTCCTAAGAGTACAGAGATACTTTAAAGCTCCTGATCTTCCAGTATAGTCCTGCTTGCATGTTTCTTTATGCGGTTCTCTGTCCATCAAGTGTCTACATATCACAGGCTGGGTTACATGGGTCTTGAGAACAACCATTGTAGACCACCAGATCCCAAAGTGAATTGTTATTTTGCCTGAATTACCCCTGCAAGTGTTTTCTACTGTTGCCATAACAAATGGCTGCAAATTCAGTTGGAAATGGCATACATTTATTATCTCAAAGTTCAGTAGAGCAGAAGTCTGAGGACAGCAGGCTGATTAGGGTATCACAGGGAAGAAATGAAGGTGTGGGTAGAGCTGTGTTTCTTTTTGAAGGCTCTAGGTCTCCTTCTGATTGTCGACAAAATTCAGCTCCATGTGGTTGTAGAATTGATGCCTTATCTCCACACTGGCTATCTACTAGTGGTTGCCCTTAGCATCTGGTTTCCTGTCTGCCATTCCTACAGGTTGTTCCCTGCATTTCAGAGCCAGCAATGATGCACTGAATCTTTCCCACACAGTTGCTTCTCTTTTATGTCCTCTCCTTCTGCCACATCTCTCTCACTGACCATCCTGCTTCCTCTTTTAAAAGCTCAAGTGGTTAGATTGAGCCCAGCAGATAATCCAGGATAATCTGCTGTTTTAAGGTCTGTAACCTCAATCACATCTGCAAAGACCCTTTCCCTGTAGCATAGTCCAAGGTTTGAGGGATTAAGACATAGTGTGGACATCTTTGGGGGTCATTATTCTGCCCATTGCCATCTCAAAGACCAAAAGGTGAGTCATTACGGGGTATTGTGTCCTCATATGGCTTCCCCTGGTGGCTCAGTGGTGTAGAACCCCCGCCGCCAATGCAGGAAACACAAGGATGTCGCCTTCCTTCTAGAATTATTTATTGTGATTAATTCTTAGCTATTGCCTGATTCATCTAGGAAATAGTACAGAAACCAAAGGAAGCAGGTGAGATACTAAGATAGGGGAAGGAGTGTGTGTGTGTGGCACATTTGCTTCTCCTGAGGTTATCTTCCATATGCAGAGAGATTCTCTAGCAAAAGAAACTTTTGGTCTCTCTCTCTTTTTTTTTTTTAAATTTTCTTTACTTTATTGTGTTGGTTTTGCCATACAATGACATGAAACCGCAATGGGTTTACATATGCTCCCCCTCCAGAACCCCCCTCCCTCCTCCCTCCCGATTCCCTCCCCCTGGGACATCTCAGTGCACCAGCCCCGAGCATCAATCCTGGGCTGGCCATTGATTTCACATATGATAATTAACATGTTTCAATGCCATTCTCCCATATCATCCCACCCTTGCCCTCTTCCACAGAGTCCATGAGTCTGTTCTATACATCTGCGTTCCTTTTGCTGTCTTGCATGCAGGGTTCTCGTTACCATCTTTCTAAATTCCATATATATGCGTTAATATACTGTATTGTTGTTTTTCCTTCTGGCTTACTTCACTCTGGATAATAGGATCCAGTTCCGTCCACCTGAGTAGAACTGATTCAAATGAATTTTTTTTAATGCTGAGTAACATTCCATTGTGTATATGTACCACAGCTTTCTTATCCATTCATCAGTTGATGGGCATCTAGGTTGCTTCCATGTCCTGGCTATTGTAAACAATGCGGCGATGAACATTGGGGTACACGTGTCTCTTTTAATTCTGGTTTCCTCGGTGTGTATGCCCAGCAGTGGGATTGCTGGGTCATATGGGAGTTCTATTTGCAGTTTTTTAAGGAATCTCCACACTGTTTTCCATAGTGGCTGTACTAGTTTGCATTCCCACCAACAGTGTAAGAGGGTTCCCTTTTCTCCACATCCTCTCCAGCATTTATTGCTTGTAGATTTTTGGATGGCAGCCATTCTGACTGGTGTAAAGTGGTACCTCATTGTGATTTTGATTTGCATTTCTCTGATAATGAGTCTCTCTTATATACTGCCTCATTTCTCCTACCATTATGTGGCTGATGATTTTGGTGGAGGAACTGGGACTGCAGGGATCAGCCCCTGTTGCAGGTCACTTTTGGGATCTGTCTGCCTGTGGGGAGTATGAGCACTGGTCTGCCTTTGGCCACGTGATAAGCTCAGGGTAAATTCTCTGCCTGGTAGGGGAAGGACTCTAATTGTTGCCTGTAATTGAGTGTATATGTTCAAATGGATTAAATCATTCTTCCAGGCCAATTCAACCATGAACAAGTCAAGCTCAATCTTTTAGATATAGAGAGTCACTATTACATGTAGACCAACATATCTGGTACTATGGAGTAGACAAAGATGAATTGAGACCTCATATATAAAACAGGAGAATAAAAATATCTTTTCTGTCTTCTCTTTCAAATCACTCCAATGAAAACAATATAGTACAATAAATAATAGTGAGTTGAGAAAGCAATGAGAAGGAGGAAGACAATATATATAAACTGATATTTTCACCTTTTATAGTAGAGGAAGGGGAAAGGTAGATGTCAAAAGATCTAAATCTGACCAATTAAATAGTATATATTTAAACATATTTACAGAAACCCAGGAAAGTTCTAGAAAACCTAGTAACAATGATATGATTAGCTAAAATTAAGGGGGAGAGGGATGAATAGTGGGGAAGAAATATAAATGTACTAGTTTTACCATTGGTTGAAGTAGGAAGACAGTAGATACTGTCTGAAGAAACAATGCTTATTATCTTTTATAAATTTTAATTGTAAATTTTATCACTGGATTAAAAATCAAGTACACATATGCAGAAGGAAACTTTAACAACAGCAAATAAAATTATTAATAAATAGTACAATGAAAGATTGGAAAAGATGAAAATAAGAATAGAAAGATAACATGAAACAAAGTTATATTTTATATCAATAGCTATAAATGATATTAATTTTCCTGTAAAATGATAAAAACTCTCAAATTGTATCAAAATATAAAGTCTAGGTATATGATATATAGAATAACATACACATTAAACACACTGACAAAGAAAGGTTGAAATGAAAGAATGAACAAAAGCTTATCACACAAATAAAAAAAATTACTGAAAAAGAGAAAAACTAATTGTCAAACATACGAAGAGACCCTAACCTCATAATAAATATAATTCAAAATAAAACTACTCTACAGGAAACTGTCCACTCATAAAATTAGTAAAGATCAAAAGTCAGGTAGCACATTGGTTGTTGGAGGTGAGACTATACAGGCATTTTATGTATTGCTGGAAGGACTGTAAATTAGCCCAGCATTCATAGAATGCAACTTGATGTACAAATGCACTGACTCTCTGATGCAGCAATTCCAGTTTAATGAATTTATTCTAGAGCAGTCACACATATGTACAAGGCTATTCAAAGCATATTATCTATAAGAGCAAATATTTGAAAGTAGTTCAATATGTCCACTAATCAAACATATTGAAGCCATTAAGAGTGAAACTGTGGCTTTCAATGTGTTGGTGCAAAATGAATTCCAAGATCAAGGGGGAAAGAAAGTATCTCTATCAAAGGTCATTGCAAGCCCACATATTGCTTTTGTACAAATTAGAAAAAGATATTCTTTTCTCCTGCAAGGATGCAGTCTCTGCCTGGGTCCTTTTGTAAGTGGAGCAGGAGAGAACTTTAGCCTGCACGCATCTCTCAATCACACACTTGTATGGAGAAGAGTTATACACGGGTGCCCTGACTCCAGAGCAAAAACGTGTATTACTTTTTAATACGGCATTTAAGAAAAAAGAACATTGCATCTTTACTTCTTTTC
The DNA here is from genome assembly GCA_007570785.1 of Antilocapra americana. NCBI lineage: Eukaryota > Metazoa > Chordata > Mammalia > Artiodactyla > Antilocapridae > Antilocapra > Antilocapra americana. The sequence continues at coordinate 3,083,211 of ML660213.1, forward strand.
TTTTAGTACATAAGCATACTATCAAACAATTACATGAGTAGAAACGATGAATTGAAAATATCTTATTGTAACAAGGAAAATAATAATTGGTGGATTATTAAGATGTAATTATCTAATGAAAAGAGTAGCATTTTATTTACCAGGCAATCTTAATTTGCTTTCTGAATTGAATTAATTGATTAGTTAATTTAATGCTTAACACCATTTGTTACCTCTGAATAGAATCACTTAAGTTTAAATTAGTAAAGTTTGTAAACAATGAACTGGAAGATGGTTCTCAGATTTGTATCAAATAATGTTGTAGTCTATGTTTCTATATATCTCTCAATAGGTATTTCATATTAATAAATATAAATGGTATAAGCTTTCTATCTATTTATTTATTTAGAGAGAGAATTAATTATCTAGAAGTTTGGTCCATATTATACTCAGATACAGTTTGTTTTAGAGTTGTTAAAACAAATATACACCAACATTTCAGTAACTTAACACATAACAACCCAATGAAGATGTTTCCGGTTGGTTGATGGCTTTCTGACTCCACGGACTGTAACCTTCCAGGTTCCTCCATCCATGGGATTTTCTAGGCAAGAATATTGGAGTGGGTTGCCATTTCCTTCTCCAAGGGGGTCTTCCCAACCTAGGAAATCAAACCTGGGTCTCCTGCAGTACAGGTAGACTCTTTACCATCTGAGCCACCAGGGAAGCCACCACCACACACACACACACACACACACACACACACACACACTTTTAATTAATTACCTATTTTTGACCATGCTGGGTCTCCATTGCTGCACAGGCTTTTCTGTAGTTGTGGCAAGCAAGGGCTGCTCTTCACTGTGGTTCATGGGCTTCTCATTGTGGTAGTTTCTCTTGGTGTGGAGCACAGGCTCTAGGGGACAGGCTTAATAGTTGTGGCACATGGGCTTAGTTGCCCTGTGGCATATGGGATCTTCCTGGGCCAGGGATTGAACCCATGTTTCCTGCATTGGCAGGTGGATTATTTACCACTGAGCCATCAGAGAAGCTCATGGGTTTCTTCCTGAATGATCTGGATACAGACTCTTTCCATCTCGTGCTCTGCCATGACCTTGGGTCTTGAAATCCTCTACATATAGCTGACAGAAAAGAAAAGAAAGCGGAGAATCCTGCCTCTTAAAAGCCTCGGACAGTGACAACTATCACTTCTACTCTCATTACGTTGGTGAATTCTAGTCTCATGACCACACTTAAATACAAAGTCTGCTGGAAATGTCTGTAGCGCCACAGCTGCCAACCAGGAACAGTGATGTAGCGTGAAAGGGGGAGTATGAATTTTGAGTGAACAGCTAAATATCTCTGCTGCAGAGTTGAACCCTGTAGGACAGTATCTGACTGATTAATAACTTTGAATTTAGATATTTGACATTTTGTGAACCTAGGATTGACCCATACTATACATGGGATGGAAGTTCTAAAGCGAATCAAATACATGATGATTCTTGAAGGACTTGCCTACATGTATAGTTTCTTTCCCTGGGATTCTTCTACCCAAAGTTTATTTCCAAAATTTCACTGGACAATCTCAGTCAAAAATAGGCTGAGCTTTTCTGCAAATTCAACCTGCATTTATCAGTCATTATATTCATGGACCTTCACTGTAGCTGACACTGGGGACTGCTTCCTCTTTCATAGCCTTCTCTTCCCTTTTGTCTGTGTTTTGCTTCTTTCTTTCTCACTTCTGGACATTTCATCTCAGGTCTCTCCCCAAGTTTCTTCTCTTAATGCTCTTTAAATATGAGTGTTCCTTGAAGATTAATCCTGACTCAGCACTCTGCCTCTTCCAAACCTTCCTGGAATGATCTTATCCTTCCTAAAATTATAACCATCATCTGAATGCAGTTGGTACTCAGATTTGTTTCTCTAGAACTTATCTTTTACCTGAGCTTCAGGCCATGCTTCCATGCTGAACATTTTCCCTGGACATCACACAAAAACTTCCACTAAGTCCAAACATACCTCTATCTAACGTTTCTCTCCCTCCACTATTTTCTGTCTTAAAATTAGACACTGTTTACCCCGTTATATAAGCTAAGGTCTTCATGCATGACCCTGTTTATTTCAAAATTAATCATAAGCATAGCTGGCTTATTTTACCTCTTAAAAATACTTCATCCCTTTTTATTCCTCTCCTATTATTATTGCTTTCATTTGGAACTTTAAAATTTCACCTCTGGATTACTAAAATCATCTTATCTTGGGTCCCTTACTCTAGTCCTATCTTTAGATTGCACACATTTGCTAATAGTGCTTCCACCCTGACCTAGTGGCTCAGGATATCCTGAATCAAGTCAGGATTTTCCATTTGAGATTTTATAATAGCTCTTAGGTGATTTTGATCACCAGCCAATTTTGGAAATCACTGTCCTAGAATAAGTCCTTGAGCAAGTCCCAAACAGCAGATTATATGGCAACCAATACCTGTGTATATTTTCAGGCCTTTATAGATTATCTCTTGGTTTTCTAAGCCTGAAAACAACAAAAGAGCGACATTGAGGCTCTCGCATGATATGTCTAGTTCCTTCAACTGCTTCAAGTTCAATTCAATTCAATTACCATCACTACAGAGTGACTGAATTCGAGGAACCCTTGGTTCATACTGTGAATTTTATACACCTCTGTGTTCAGCGCATTAGTCAGGTCATGGAAGTTTTTCATCAGGCCCTATCAGGCAAATATTAGGGAATAAATCAATGTATTGGCAAGCTGGGATCTCTCAGGAACCTACTATATAACCTTGATGCTGAGCTCTGGATGCCATCAAGTAACAGAAATAGGGCAGAGCAGGAAATGGATGAATACGTATCAGAGTTCTTAGATTGGCCAGTTTATGATAAAACGAGTTTGTGGGGAGGATATTGGGAAGCTCACCAAGTGGGCTGGAGATATAAGAAAGGGCTGGCTGGTCAAGGAAGGAAGCTTAGAGGTGTAGGAAGCAGAAAACAGAGCAGTCCTGTTACAGAGAGAGAATAAATGCTAAGCAGCTGATGAATGACAAATATCCATTGCCGTGGACCTAAGGAAATAAAGGGGAGAAAGGAAAAAAGGCTGGGAAACAAGACTGAGCAAGTAAGGAAAATACTAGGTTTAAGCATTGTATAAACAGCCACATAGGAATTTTATTTTGTTTCTCTTTGTTTTTATTATTTTTTAAATTAATCAAAAGAAAATCTCTTATGTACTTGATAACAATACATCTGGTCCTAATAATCCTAGAAATCTCTGTTTATAGACATCAAATGTGCTGTTGAAATTAAACATAATACATGAACAAAAATTGCAAGATAGATTTAGGGCTTGCTTTTTCAGTAGAGTATACCACAAAGGGAATAAAGAAATTCTTTCCTCAAATTAATGCTGAATTCTTTTGTCACGAGAATAGGAGTTTATATTCATTTCACTGAAAGCCCATAAATTGTTCTAGACAAGAAAAACAAAAGTAGCCCAAGGCAGTATTTTCATTATAGAAAAAGGCACACGTCCATGAATATCTAGTTTAATATTAACAAAAGTCATTCAATTAGCTATGCATGTGCCATTGTTATGAATATTTATTCACGTCTCAACTAAGTAACACTGATATCTTTTATTCACTGGTTCAGAGATTCAAATGTTATAAACATTACCCTTCGTGCCCTGGTGTGACATAAAGAGATTTGAGTCCAAAAAAGATCTGACACTTCCCACCACTGAAAATGCAAATTTCTTTAGAACGTTCAACTTTTTGTTATGGAAAATGCCTTTGTTGTTTGCTGATTTTATTTCTTCTGTAGAATTATTAAAAGAAAAACCATTCTGATGAGTTAATATTGGTTCTTTAATAATAAAGATTTTTAAAAATCTAAAAAATGATTTTCTTTTCCTGATCGCTTGGAATCTCTCTAGGTGGCTCAAAGAAGGAGAAAAGCATGTAAAATGTAGGTGAATGAGATTATTTAGAGCAGGAATAGCAAATTCCCTTGTCTATGGCAGGCTTTGCTAGTCGGCTTGGTACTGTTTTCTGCTAAGCCCAGATATGGTTTCTGTGTCCAAAACTCACTTCTTCATTTCAGTTGCTCAGTCATACTTGACTCTCTGTGACCCCATGGACTGCAGCACACCAGGCTTCCCTGTCCATCACCAACTCTTGGGGCTTGCTCTAACTCATGTCCATCAAGTCAGTGATGCCATCCTACCATCTCATCCTCTGTCATCCCCTTCTCCTCCTGCCTTCAATCTTTCCCAGCATCACAGTCTTTTCCAATGAATCAGTTCTTCACATCAGGTGGCCAAAGTATTGGAGTTTCAGCTTTAGCCTCAGTCCTTCCAATGAATATTCAGGACTGATTTCCTTTAGGATGGACTGGTTGGATCTCCTTGCAGTCCAAGGAACTCTCAGGAGTCTTCTCCAACACCACAGTTGAAAATCATCAATTCCTCAATGCTCAGCTTTCTTTATAGTCCAACTCTCATACCCATACATATGTTTTTGATCTACAGGACTTGGCATATAAGATGAAACACACTGGCTACACATAATTTAGATCAATTCAGGAAAAAACCAAGTTTCTGCATGCTACCCTATTTAGAAGATGTATAGAGCACCAATGACTCAACATTATCAATTTCCATCATTTGGAAAGTCTTATACTATCCAACCAGTTGTGACTAGGAATCTCCTATTTTTCCTTATTCTCTCAATTTTGACTTCTTCCACCACCAATGAGAATGATTGTCTAAACCCTTACATTTTTCTCTTCTGGACTTTTATCCTCTGATGTATCTTCCCTGACCAGGAATTTCCTATTTCAGTAGGCTCTGTTCTAGAATTAAACACACGCACATACATACACATTAAGTTTATATGCTCCCCTAAAATTCTGATTCATAGAATGAAGTGTTTTCTTAAATAAATACTATGTAATGCCTATAGATTTATGTTGCCTAGGTTTTATCTACTCTCTACTCTCTTAAATAAATTCTTTTCATTAACTCCTATTAAATTATCAAATTTTCTATATATGCCAAGTTTCATTTCACAAAAACACCAGAAATAATCTTTCCAACAAAGACATTTTCATGTTTTATATACTATCCTCCTTGGTTTTTCAATAAGAAATCCTATCAAACAAAGTCTGTCTTTAAGATGGCTGAAATCCCTTCTAGTTAGGCTCAAACACTGCTGTTCTTCTTTACCTAGGCCATCCCTACATCTTTATTCTTATTTCAGATAGAGTTCAGGGGACACTTTCTCAAAGAAGCTTTCCATTCTTGACCTCCTAGTTTCAAGTCCCTTGCTAATTACTAGTGACTAGTACATAAGATGATGTTGTTCCCTTTTGTTTACCTGTCCTCTGCATTCATTGAAGCAGTTTTTTTCTATTACTGTCTGTTCCTACTACGAGACTATAAACTTTGTGAGATTAAGAGCTATAATTTGGCCACCTGATGTGGAAAGCTAATTCATTGGAAAAGACTCTGACGCTGGGAATGATTGAAGACAGGAGGAGAAGGGGACGACGGAGGACGAAATGGTTGGATGGCATCACTGATTCAATGGACTTGAGTTTGATCAGATTCCAGGGGGTGGTAAAGGACAGGGAAGCCTGGTGTTCTGCAGTTCATGGGGTTGCAAAACGTTGAACACAACTTAGAAGCTGAACAACAACAACAAATCTGATTTTGCTTTACATTATCTACCCAGTGCTTAGCACAAATGTGACCTGTACTTACGGCTCAATAAATAATGGTTGAATGAATAAGTAAGTATTCATTCAGATGAATGTCACTTCAAGATACAGGTGATGTGATAGTCTAGTACTGAATACATTTGAAGGCCAGAGGAGAAAATATCCTAGCCCAAAGGAATCTCCAGTGGACAGTGTCAACTATCTGTGACAGGACAAAGAGAAAACTTCTCCTGGGAAGGAGGTAAAGCTCCTTCCTTCCACTCTTCAATGGATGCCACATAACAGGCCTTCTAGTACTTTCAAAAGAATATCTATGGTAGCTGTCTGCATTGCCAGAGTGCTGCCGATTCCAGCTCAATTTCTGTGAATGTGAGCTCTCACCTCTCTCCAAATGGCCCCTCTAAGGCCTCAGCAGCTTGATGGGTCCACTATCCAGCCACTGGGTTAGAGTGAGATCAGTTAAGCAATGGGATAGCAGTGTTCTCCTGGCCAAAGGCTCAGAGTGACCTGGATATCACGGGATCTTTAGTACTTCAGGCTTGTTTCCCTGTTTTTGTACTTTGGGTCAACATCATAAAAGTGACTGAAATTGCTGCCCTCAGTTGGTATGGAATTAAGGAGAAACTTTGGTTCTTATAACCATTAAAACCTTAATTAAGTCAAAAATGGGAACTCATTACCTCCTGCGTAGCTTGTGCTCTGGCTTTCAAATTACATCATTGCTACACGCCTGGGCCTGCAGTCTCCACTTCTAACCAAAAGATGCTTTGCTCTCCAAACTGATTAGCAGACAGTCTTGTCCCGTCATGAAGGCAGAAGTCAGCTCTTCACTGAACAATGCTTCTGTTAGATAGTCAAGATGGACAGAAAGTATATAGTATTTGACTTTCAAGAAAATGCTGGAAAATTCCACTGCACTGTGAAAGGCAAATTATAAATTCCTTGAAAAAGAGACTGTCTTACCTACTTGTTATGGCCTGCCCAGCACCTAACAATTATTTGTACTGAGCAAAAATTATTGGTTAGCTGATTGTTTTGCAGATGGATTAAATGGACATTTTCTATGAGGGTGCCTACACTGTAATAAACAAGGACTGATAGTTGTTCCCTGAGATGCTGGTGCTAGAGAGAATATTTAATGAGAGCAGCTTACCAAGCTGCACTCCACAAATACTATGGCTCCTCATATGAGGTAGGGGCTTCCCAGGTGCAAGAATCCATCTGATAGCGCAGGAGACACAGGAATGTGGGTTTGATTCCTGGATCCGGACGATCCCCTGGAGAAGGAAATAGCAACCACTCCAGTATTCTTACCTGGGAAATTCCGTGGACAGAGGAGCCTGGCAGGCTATAGCCCATGGGGTCATAAAGAGTCAGACATGACTTACTGATTGAGCACGAGAGCAGAAGTATGAAGAAGAGCCTTGAACGCTCTCCATCATAGTGTCCCTACTTGACTCACCACACTGGATCAAATCTAAAACACTGTCAGTTGTAGAAACAGATGTTATTTGCCTATCTCCAAGAAAGAAAGAGAGATTATCAATTAACCCTTGCTATATTATATAAGTACTATGTATAGTACTTATGAAGGCATAGGTCAGAAACTGCAACCAGATTTTAGAGTTGTGAAAATGTAAAAAGCTGAAACATTGTTTTCGAGTATTTGGAGTGATTCTAAGGGTATATTGTTGTTAGTGGTAACCATGAAGCAACAACTTGAAGGTCAGAGGAGGAGAGGAGGGTAAAAATATACCATTAATGTAAAAAAACCCTGCAGATGATTACTGTTGTTGTTTAGTTGCTGTCTTGTCCGATTGTTTGTGACCCCGTGGACCGTAGTCCCCCAGGATCATCTGTTCATGGGATTACCCAGGGAAGAATGCTGGAGTGGGTTGCCCTCCTCCAGGGTATCTTCTGGACCCAGGGATCGAACCTGTTTCCTGCATTGGCAAGCATACTCTTTACCATGGAGCCAACTAGGAAACCCACAGATGATTTCTAGCTGTCAGTCAACAAGTTTGTAAACAACCAGGGTGAATCTATATTTTTGAACTTTGAAGTTCAAAACACCAACACTCTTGGTTTGACTTACAAATTCATCCTGTGAAAAGCTTCATGAAATTGAAATACTTAACCACATGTAGTTCACTTTGATGTCTTTTTTGAAGGGAAACTATGTACAAAAATGTGACTCTTATAATTAGAGTCTATAAGAACAGGAAATGATATCTATATAAATGGTCAAGTGGGTCTGCAGTCCCGATTTGGTTCTGACAACCCATGTTCAGTTGGGTAGTCATTCTTTATCAGTTCTGTCCAGTAGAAATAAAAGGTGAAGCCCCATAGGCTACTTTGAATTTTCTAGCAGTCATATTTCAAAAAGTTAAAAGAAACAGGTGAAATTGACATTAAAATGTATTTAGTGGAGCACATCCCAAATACTGTCATGTCAACATCTAAACTATAAAGTAATAATGAACGAGTTCTTTAACACTGTGTTTTTCATGCTGTCTTCAGACTCAAGTGTGTATTTCCCACTTCAGTCAGTTTTAACTGACCTCATTTCTAATGCTCAGTGGCCATGTACGGCTGCCACATTGGATAATGTAGCTTTATAGTCTCTCTGGCAGTTAATGTATTAGAAGAATATCTGATCCTCTGTAATTCCGCCATGACACTTTACCGGGGAAACCTCCTAGAGTGGGTGCTGAATTCCCTTAAGAGTTCTCTCCCATTTCCAAAGATTAGAGTTATTATCAGTATAATACAAAGTAAGCATGCTTATGTGTCAGTGAAAGTTAAGCCTGTATATGTAGCTTTATTGAATCCGGTAACAAACTATCTTACTTTGACATAGCGTTAGGTATCTTCTATACATATTTTATGTACAGCAGACACATTTGTGTGTCTCAAATTCAAATGTCAGTCTCAAATTAAGATTCTGGTTTTGCTCATCTGAGACTGAATTGGTAGTCGAAATATAGGGGATACAAAGAAATGGAAGACACGTGGTCCCTTTCCTTCAGGAATTTACACTGTTAACTTAGGGAGAAATTCATGGGCCCGAATGAGCTCTAAGATACTTCCCCAAATACTTTGGCACACTGGAATTTTGTTAAGATAAATATAACATGAAATAAGCAGGATGCTAGCTGAGTTGTATGTCTTGTTGGCCAGTAAGAATTTTCTTTGTAATGAGTTTAGGTAATGAGCTTATTTGTATTCTTACTGAGTACCAATTCTGATGCCATAGATATTTTTGATTTTTCAAAGGATTTCAAAGCAATTCACGACACCACTAAAACAGTTCTTGCTGGTTATTATCTTAGTTTTATGTCAGTTCTTAACAAAGCATATATGTTAGTCCTTGGAATGACCCAACTGCAAAAAGACAGATTATGATGATTAAACAAGAACAAAATAAAATTAACACAGAAGCCACTAAAGTCAAGCTATATTTGAACACAAATGTGTCCTAAATTTAATTTTTCCTCTAGAAGAATTTCCAAGTCACAATAGCAGACTACATGCCTATCAAACCATATTATCAGATGCTGCCTGCAGGTGGCCACAGGGCCTTTGCATAGCTCTGTCTTCCTTTTACAACCTCACCTGGTTGCTGCTAGATTTTTTTTTTTTTTTGATGTGGACCATTTTTAAAGTCTTTATTGAATATGTTACAATATTGCTTCTGTTTTATATTTTGATTTTGGCATGTGGCAATGAGGGATCGAACCTGCACCCCTGCATCAGAAGGTAAAGTCTTAACCAGTCCACTACCAGGGAAGTCTCTGGCTACTGCTAGACTTACAGGTTCATGGTTGTTTGCAGGATCTGCAAAAATTTCCTGAATAAAAAAAGGAAGAGAAAATTCCCTGTTCGTTTACTTGTCTCAGTTTAATACCAGGTTAAGAAATTCTGCCTCAGAGTGAAACCCTCTTTTCTGAGCTGATCATTCGAACACATTGGAGTAGAAGAAGCCAAATGGAGAAATGCAGTGATAAAATATCCAAGATTAAAAGCCCATTTTATTTTAGTTCTTTTGAATCCACTTTCACTCATTAGTCTTTTATTTTATGTCCTTCTCCAAAATTGCCTGATGTCTGATGGTTCTGAGGAGACAACAGAAAAAGTTCTTGGCATCTGATCAGAAGCCAAATTATTGAGTAGATTTACATTCTCCCATAATGTTGGCTTAGAGATATGTATGTCTCCCATCAAGCTCATATAACCTTCCCTCTGACTTAAAGCACAGGTAATCAATTCCATGGCAATAGAAAGAGGCTTACCTATTTCTTGAGAGGGAATAGAACAAACAAATGTTTGGACAACCGCTGCTGTATTAATATACATGAGAAAGCAACAGCTAGTGTTATTCTACAGAAATGAATGAATGAATAAATAAATAGACTCTAAGCACTTTATTCTTCTCACATAATTTCTTCTCAGTGACATTATTGAACGGGCTGTTGAAAACAAACATCGTTAAATGAGAAAAGAAGAGCAGCGCCTTTCTGATTCCCTGCTGCCACATTTTCCAGTGACGAATGCTCCCTAAATGGATTGAGCTTTTTGAAAAAGAAGTCAGAGAGAAATTTGATGTGGCCCCCTGACCCCTGGTAAGCACTTGTATCTTCACCTGCCACACAGCATGCTGGCACTTGCTTACTTTTCAGCAAAGACTATTGATTTTGCTTATTGGCTGCAGGCAAGTCCATAAAGAACAAATTACGAAGTCAGAGGTCCATGGTTAGCAATTGCTTGCATGATAACAGGGGCCTCTTTCCACCCTTAGCTTTCACTATTGACATCCTCAACCACCCCAGCCAAAGGAGAAGGCTGGAGAAAAAACCTAGGATGTTTTACAGCCACTGTAAACTCAGTGTTATATACAAAGGTTTCTGTAAAGGAAGAAAATGCAGGAAATTGGCTACAGCTGTGTGCGGTAGTGTGTGTGTGTGTGTCTGTGTGTGTGTGTGTGTGTGTACTCGATGGGAAGCATAAGCCTTAAAGTAGAGAAGATATGCCCTTCTGGATGTAGAAAAGGAAGCATGGAATGGGCATTGGATGCCTCTGTGAAACTGCCTGCTCTTGAGGCTTAAAATAAAAGCAGGTCGACTGATATAAATGTGTTTCTAATGGAGGCAGTTTATGGGCTGAGCATTTTCTCCAGATAACTTCTAAATCAAAGAATCTATGATGTTCTTATTTTTAAAATTAATTAGTTATTTTGGCTGTGCTGGGTCTTTATTGCTGCGTGCAAGCATTCTCTAGTTGGGGCCAGCGGGGACTCCTCTCCATTGTGGTGCGGGGGCTTCTCACGGGGTGAGCACAGCCTCTAGGCACGTGGGCTTCAACAGTTGCAGCGCTCCACCTCAGTAGCTGTGGCTGCCCCAAAGCATGTGGGATCTTCCTGGACCAGGGATCAAACCCATGTCCCTTGCATTGGCAGGCAGATTCTGAACTGCTGGACCACCAGGGAAGTCCTCTTACAGAGATATAAGGGTGGCAGAAAACATGTTTCTTCTATAATTAAACAAAACCTATGAGTTGAACTTATAAACAAATAAATTAAAATCAGATGGAAAGCAATGTGACTCGATGCCACTATAGTGACTGCTTTTCCATCAATTCATTTCTTCCAGCTCCTTAAATAGTTTAATCCATTGAATCAAGCAGGCAGTAATCTGAATTTGTTTAAACTCAAAACTTTTTCCACATGACAAATTTCATCTGGGTTATAGTCCAAGATTTGATGGTCCCTATAGTCAATAGTCTAAATAGCTAGGGGAAATTAGTGGATGCTTCTTAAAATATGAAGGAACCTGACATTTTTTGCCCAAAATTACAGTCTGACTCCAAAAGTCTAACCATCAAGATGCTAACAATTAGAGAGACATAGGATGTTTTTAAAATACTTATCAGTGCATCTCCTAGCACTTCTGATTCTTCAGAGGGCAGGTGTTAGAGACAAGTCAGGTTCTGAAGGCATAAAATTATTGATGGACATGGAGATGGAAAGTGCTCAGAGTTTTCATAGAGTTTGATCAGAAAAATAAATATTGGAGAAACATATCTGAAGGCTATCAGCAGGTCATGTTGGCCACACAGATAACCAATAACAAAGACCACTGCAGAGTCCTGAAGTTAAGGAGTGCTTTGCTTCCATCTTATAGCATGAAAATGAAAATTTAGTTTGACTTTGGTACGTATTTGCTGACAGTCCTTTACTATATTTGAGGGGATGCCATGCGACGGAGACTGAAATAGCTGCACAAAAAGCAAAACTTCTTTTTTTTTTCTTCAAAACTTCTAAATATACCTTCCCACAAGACATAGGCTCTTATGAATATTACTCTGCATTAACATCACTTTGACGGAACTGCTGAGCTAGATTGCAGTTTTAAATGAAATCTAAAATCATGGTCACTTTATTTCCAATGACACTATAGAGATTCCCAGGTAAGCTCACCCCAGAGAGAGTTTTCAAGAAATGTTTGGCTATGCAAATTACCTGCTACAATGGATTTTGTTGCAATGGCTTCTGGGAGGATTATGTGAATTTGTGATGAAAATGACAAGTCCAGCTTGGAGCTCAGGGTAGGAACCTTGGTTGAGGGTTATTGGCTGCCCTCTTAGGCCCTATAAAACCTACAGAATGTCAAGCAAGGAAAAGTCTCAGGCTTCAAAGCCAAACTTCTTGCATTCCCACGACACTCCCTGTAACCTTCCTGTTATCCCCCTTAGAAGCCCATGGCCCTCCAGCACATGGCTTTTTTGCACGGTCAGGTAGATAGAATAAGTTTGTCATCATCTTCAGCTAGTAGTAGCTGTGAACTAGTTTGGGGATTGAGAGAGGAGTTGGGACATTTATGATCTTCCACAGTGATTGCTGTTGCTAATTCTGCTGTGAAATATGTGAAGCATCTGGAGAGGGAATTCAATAAAGTGTGGCCAAAATAGCATTCACTTTATGCCCTAGCTTCTGGCACCATTTAAGACAGCACTGAGACAGATCATATGACCCCAGCCCTGGCGAGACCTCATCACTTTTCATGGGAGGACTGAAAAGTGCTGATCCTGGAGCGTTTATGCTGATGGAACACAGATAAAAATCTGCAGGTGTAACTTTTAAAAAATTTAGTACATGAAGCATAAAAAATATATCAGTACCACTATACATCATCCAGGCCCAACTGCAACACCATGTTGTAGATATAAAAACACCCATCAGACTCTTTCAATGTACAAGAATTCATAAATGGAGATATGTCATAACAAATAGTAGGTTCAAAATGCTCTTTTTTATTTTTAAAGGATAGCAAGTAAGGTATTTACTTATTATAACTCAAAGAGGAAACATCATTTCATTGTAAAGATGTCAAATATTATTGACACATATTGTCATCATCTAATTTTTCATTGATGGACAGTTTGTTCTAGAGAATGCTTGAAGAAGCATTGAGGGAGAAGAAAAAGGAAAAGATAAAAAAGATGCATTATGTTGTTAGAACTGCAAGTGGAAATAGCTAAGCTGTAGGTGAGCAGAGAAGAGAAGGAACTGGAGGGGAACTAAGGTAAAGGCTGAATTTCCTCACCTATAAAGTGAATTTACTAGATTTTGGATCCAATTCAAAACTCATTCTTAGAAACTAAAAAAAAAAATTAAATGAAGGCCAGGAAACAAACAAGCAAATAGAAAACCAAAAAAACCCAAAAAACAAAAAAACAAAAGAACATAAAAAGAAAATGAAGTTTGGGCATTCAAAAATAGTTTTTATGCTTGAAATATATGCAGATACATTTTTTTCTACCTTAGGAGGACTTGGAATGAATCAGATATAATAATAAAAAAATTGTTATGGAATATAATGGGGATATTTACCTGATTACTATGTCCTGAAGAAATTCAAAGAAGTTTACCAAATGTGTTCCATTCTACACTGGATGAACACAGGAAGGTTTCTTATCTTCATGTTTTCATGAAGCAGTATTGACTCAGAGCAGGAGCGGGTATATAGGCAAGAATCTCACCCAGGTGTTTGGCTATCTGGCACCAAATTTAGATTCCCAAATCTAAATCCTTAGCTCCTTTCAACTGCTTACTCAGACCTAAGATCTCCAAAATTCATACCATCTTCAACCAAATACCACCCACCAACTTCTTTTTCTGTCCTCCATTCCATGGTTCCACAAATGGGACAACCAGTTGTTGAGACAGAAATACTGGAGTCATTCTTTTTCCTTTTCCCCCCTACATTCTCAGTCATGGGGGCCCACAGATGTTATGCCTAAAGAATCTGTCTTACCATCTTCCTCCTCCAGTTCCATGGCCTTCATTTGGGCCCCAATCATCCCCCTCTGGATGACTGCACCTCCTAATGCCTTGAGTAACACCCACAACCCGTGGTGAATTACCCTCACTGTTGCCAGAGAAGTTCTGCTAAAAGAAAATCTCATATTACTCTTTAGCATTAAGTCTTTCAATGGATCCCTATCAGTCTTTGGAATCAAATCCAGATTCCTTAGGATGGCATGAAGGATACTTCATCATATGACCTCTGCCTCCCTATTTAGCCTCATCTTCTTTTAAAGGCCTCCTTTCACCCAAAATAATGGTCTACTGCTTCAAGCTAAAGGAAACAACACACCACTCCTCTGCCTCCTGCCACCAGCTTTCTCAATACACTTCAATAATTTAATGAGTACAGAGAAAACGTAGAACCAATAGGCCAAAGATTCCTAGACTTAATTTTAAGATAAACTGAAGGAAACCATGTTTTTAGACACCACACCAAATATGTCTCTATATCTCTCTCACAAACTTGACATTTTCAAACCAAAGCTCTGAGCTTTCAGACCATTACCTCTGTTTGGGGCTTTGAAAAACTCAGAAACCCTGCCTTCTCTTTGAAGCTATGAATGAAATTAACTTAGTGAGTGGAAAGCTCTGCATAGGCCAATGAGAAAACTTTAAGAGCAACCACGAATTGAAAAAGACATCAGATGGTGTTTTAGGATTCTATTTTCTACTTAAAGATCTTATCAGAAAACAGCAGGCTCTGGTCTAGGGTTTCTGACTCCCTAGAAAGTGACTGAATCATTTCAAAACAGTGAAAACAATGCCTAAAAATCCCGATGACTGACTGTTAGTGCCCCAACTTGTACTCCACAGAGATATAATATTTATGATGGATTCAGAATTTATAAAAGATAATGTCTCAACCTCATGTGAAATTTAATAGCACACATCCATTTGTCTGTTGGTGTTTAAAGGGTTAAAAGAGTGTACATCTCCATGTGGCACTTAGTGGAAACTGGTGTTTTGGTGGTCCCTGGAAAGAAGAGAGAGATTTCTACCTCTCTCTGCAAGAGCAATGGTGACACTATCTTTGCTTCTTTGAATCCAAGTTTTACTATGTTCGGAGAAGTCATGATGTGAAGTGAAGTGTTAGTTGCCCAGTCATGTCCAACTCTGCAACACCACGGACTTTGGTCTACCAGGCTCCTCTGGCCATGGAATTCTCCAGGGAAGAAGATGGGAGTGGGTAGCCATTCCCTTCTCCAGGGGGCCTTTCTGGCACAGGGATTGAATCAGGGTCTCCTGCATTGCAAGCAGATTCTTTACTGTCTGAGCCATCAGGGAAGCCCCAGAGGAGTCATAAAAGAACCAATCAGGATGATGATCTAGAAACAGGTAAGACAAAGCAGTGAAGTGTTTTGGGGTGTCTTTACCACTCTCTTGTAGATGTCTCATTCAATCCCGGAGAAAAACGAGAAAAAAATAAAACCAGAATTCTACAACTACAAAATGAGCACATAAGGAAACCATATAATTTGTGTTTAAAGAAACAAAAAAGGCCACTTCAATAAACAACTCTCTTATATTCAACTCCAGTTTGAGTTGATTCAAACAGCTATTTCTTCAATTATTGCTATGTATGGACACTCAAAGGAAATTTTATTAGTGCTTTTCTGCTGTTTCATCATCTCTGATTCAAACTGTGGTAATGGTTTTCTCTCTCTTATTTTCAAACGATATGAAATTTTGTAAGCAATTGTTTAGAAAGTGGACATCCTACATTTGTGTTTTCCCAGCTCTCAAGACAGATGTAAGTCAACTATTTTATTATGCAGCTTGACATTTTCCTAACAGATTATTAGTTTTACCTGAATTTCCAGAAGCAAATTCAGTGTGGTAAATTAACTGTTCAGAAAGCTTATGCTGGAAAAAAGTGCTTTCATTATACAGACCTCTCCCACAATCAGTGACATTTCTTTAACATAAAGGGATACCCATTTTTTAGTAGGGCTGTTTCCTTAGCTGAATTACAGAAACAGGCTAGAGATTACCCTGCTTGAGGTAATTGCCTCCTTAAAGTTTGGTTCAACTTTGTGCTCTAAATTTAAGAAGGCCAATCAGAAGCTAGGACTGCTTTACAATTTATACAGAATCTTAACAGACTTTGAATGTTACTGTTATTCACTTCTCCAACAAGTTCAAGTACCACACTCTGCCCTTACTCCACCCTTTTCCAAATTGTAGATTCTCAAAAAAAAAGAATTGTCAGAATTTATACTTATTAAGAATATTCTTAATTCTAGAGTACACACAAAACCTTCTCAAGAGGCCTGCTCTGTATCCTTAGTGTAGGACGAGGGACCCCAACACCAGTACCTGTCCAAGGACTGTTAGGAACTGGGCTGCAGAGCAGGAGTTGCTCATCAGGCAAGCAAGTGAAGCTTCATCTGTATTTACAGCCACTCCCCATCACTGGAATTACTGCCTGAATTCCACCTCTTGTCAGATCAGTGATGCTGGCAATAGATTCTCAGAAGACTACGAACCCTAGTGTGAACTGTGCCTGGGAGGGATCTAGGTTGTGCTTGTGACTAATAAGAATCATCCTGAAACCATCCTTCCCCTCCTCCAGTCCACGGAAAAGTTGTCTTCTACAAAACTGGTCCCTGGTGCCAAAACGGTTGAGGAGCGCTGGTGTAGAATACCTCCCAAAATTCCAATGCGGTTGAGGAATTACAGATTTTATAAATGTATCATTTAGATTTTTGAATATGAGATTTTAGGAAACTTTGATTTCTAGAAAATTTCCCAAGTACTCCTTAGGAGTACATGATCTTACTACTAATAATAGCTTACATTTCTTTAGTGCTTACTATGGGCAAAGTTGTACCTTATTTAATTCTCATAGCAATCCTGTAAAATAGATCCTCTTACTATCCCGTATTTTACAGATGAAAGTAGGCTTCCAATGTGCTGCTAAGTACATTATTATTATTACCAAGACAAACAAAGCTAGTGGAGATGTGGAATTTCAGTTGAGCTATTTCAAATCCTAAAAGATGATGCTGTGAAAGTGCTGCACCCAATATGTCAGCAAATTTGGAAAACTCAGCAGTGGCCACAGGACTAGAGAAGGTGTTTTCATTCCAATCCTAAAGTAAGGAAATGCCAAAGAATGCTCGAACTACTGCACAATTGCATTCATCTCACATGTTAGTAAAGTAGTGCTCAAAATTCTCCAAGCCAGGCTTCAGAATACATGAACCATGAGCTTTCAGATGTTCAGGATGGTTTTAGAATAGACAGAAGAATCAGAGATCAAGTTGCCAACATCCACTGGATCATTGAAAAAGCAAGAGAGTTCCAGAAAAACATCTATTTCTGCCTTATTGACTATGTCAAAGCCTTTGACTGTGTGGATAACAATAAACTGTGGAAAATTCTTAAAGAGATGGGAATATTGGACCACCTGACCTGCCTCTTGAAAAACCTGTATGCAGGTCAGGAAGCAACAGTTAGAACTGGACATGGAACAACAGACTGGTTCCAAATAGGAAAAGGAGTATGTCAAGGAGTACATCGTCACCTTGCTTATTTACCTTATATGCAGAGTACATCATGAGAAACTCTGGGCTGGAGGAAGCACAAGCTGGAATCAACATTGCTGGGAGAAATATCAATAACCTCAGATATGCAGATGACACCACCCTTATGGCAGAAAGTGAAGAAGAATTAAAGAGCCTCTTGATGAAAGTGAAAGAGGAAAGTGAAAAATTTGGCTTAAAGCTCAACATTCAGAAAACTAAGATCATAGCATCCGGTCCCATCAACTCATGGCAAATAGATGGGGAAACAGTGGAAACTGAGAGATTATTTTTTTGGGCTCCAAAATCACTGCAGATGGTGATCGCAGCCATGAAATTAAAAGATGCTTACTCCTTGGAAGGCAAGTTATGACCAATCTAGAGAGCATATTGAAAAGCAGAGACATTACTTTGCCAACAAAGGTCCATCTAGTCAAGGCTGTGGTATTTCCAGTGGTCATGTATAGATGTGAGAGTTGGACTATAAAGAAAGCTGAGTGCCAAAGAACAATGCTTTTGAACTGTGGTTTTTGAGAAGACTCTTGAGAGTCCCTTGGACTGCAAGAAGATCCAACCAGTCCATCCTAAAGGAGATCAGTCCTGGGTGTTCATTGGAAGGACTGATGCTGAAGCTGAAACTCCAATACTTTGGTCACCTGATGTGAAGAGCTGACTCTTTGGAAAAGACCCTGATGCTGGGAAAAGATTGAAGGCAGGAGGAGAAGCGGATGGCAGAGGGTGAGATGGTTGGATGGCATCACTGACTCAATGGACATGAGTTTTAGTGGGCTCTGGGAGTTGGTGTTGGACAGGGAGGCCTGGCGTGCTGCAGCTCATGGGGTCACAAAGAGTCGGACATGAATGAGCAACTGAACTGAACCAAGACTGTAAGTACCCATTAGCAAGTCATGTCTCCAGAATGTTGACACTGAAAAATGTTCTCCAGAATTTCAGAGTCCTACCACTCAGATGGCTTTTAAGTAGTGTAGCATTTTCCCTCACGGATCTCAGGCCTGTGTAGATCAGTGTTGCAGAATGTGATTCTTCTTAAAGATACAGTTTTCATCCAGTGCATACCCATGTTCACTTTCTCTATGAAATGCTCTATCTTAAAGAATAAACACTGTTTGGTGAACATGACAGTTGGAAAATACGCTCAGTGTTGAAGACTGCTGATACTTCTTAAATAATAATATTTACTTTAAAGAAAATATTTTGGCCATGCCATGTGGCATATGGGATCTTAGTTCCTTGACCAGGGATTGAATCCATGCCCCCAGCAATAGAAGCATGTTGTCTTAACCACTGGTCCCTAGCAGTATTGTTGATTCTAATGATGAAAGAATAGAGCCTCAGAATAGAACCTAATTATTAGTCTTCATTTTTAGGACTTCTTGTCAATTATATCCAGTTTTTGTTACGGTTATCAATTTGCCATCATTGTGGTTGTTTAGTCCAACCCTCTTTCGACCCCATGGACTGTCCATGGCAAGAAGACTGGAGCAAGTTGCCATTTCCTATTCCAGGAAATCTTCGTAACCTAGGGATTGAGCCCTCAGCTCTTGCTGTATCTCCTGCATTGCAGGTGGGTTCCTTATCACTGAGTCACCAGGGAAGCCATCATTGTAGACAACTTCAATTTGTCCGCCAAAGATCTTATCTTCCTTTTCAACATGCCCGTAAGATTTTCCATACTGACAAGAAGTCACAGATCTGGAATAGTTTTCTTTGTCTCTGCCTACTCACTTATAGCCTTGCTGTGGGCCTGGCCCCTGTGCCATCTGATAAGTTTCTCTGACTATGGGAATCTTTCATCAAATAGGCTTGTTTCACAAACAGAACATTAACCAGCTAATATTAGTTTTTAAGGAGTAACCAGGACTCAACCATTCCTTGATCTGGTTTTAATTCTTTCGAGAGTTCAAATCACAAAATTATAGCCAGTCAGAGCTAGAAGGCACCTTCAGACTTATCTCCAATTTCCACATATTATAAAGAAAATGGAATTCCAGATGAGCAGATGACTCATTCATGGAACACATGATTAGGAGGAGTTCTGACTCATGGTTTTTGGCCTGCGTCACTTTTTCCCACAATTTTGTGATTGATAGTCTAAAAAGAGAAATAAAATGTTGATCAAATTGACTAAATATAAAGCATGGAGCGAGATAGCTGGTTATCCATTTATGAAAGTATAAAATAGCTCCCACTTATTTGTTACCACCCAAGACGTTGTGCTAGGCGTCTTACATCTAGTCTCTCTTTCAAAACACTTGATGGCTCTGCAGTGTTTCACAGAAAAGGATGTAGATGCTGATGTCAGAACTAGTAAACAGCCTGAATTTGGAACCCTACTTTTTCTGACTCCAAACTAGGTTCTTTGTTAAAATAATTTTAAGAATTTATCTATTTGGGGCTGTGCTGGGTCTTGTTAACTGCATGGGCTTTTCTCTAGTTGCGGCCAGCAGGGGCTACCCTCTGGTCAAAGTGCCTGGGCTTCTCATGGCGCTGAATTCTCTTGTTGCGGAGTGTGGACTCTAGGGAACATAGGCTTCAGTAGTTGAGGCTCCTGGGCTCTAGAGCACAGGCTCAATAGTTATGGCCCATGGGTTTATTTGCTCCATGTCATGTGGAATCTTCCTGAATCAAGGATCCAACCTGTCTCCTGCACTGGCAAGTGGATTCTTTACCACTAAGCCACCAGGAAAGCCCCCAGACTAGGTTCTTTTTAATCTAACATGTTGTTCGGCATTTGGGAAATGGGAGGTAATTTATTGTTTTAAAGTACAGGGAGATGCAGCCTAAAAAACAAAGTTATAATTTCCAAAGGGGAAAAGGGAGAGAATAAATTGGGAATTTGGGGTTAACATAGTCACACTACTATAAATAAAATAAACAACAAGGACCCACTGTATAGCACCGGGAACTATACTCAGTGTCTTGTAATAACCTAGAGTGGAAAAGAATATGAAAAAGAATATATGCGTAACTGAATCACTTTGCTGTACACTTGAATCACTAAAAATTAACTATACCTCAATTAAAAAATATTTTAAAAATAGAATGAATTGTTAAAAGAGAGTATTAGAATCTGAAAACTTGGCATCCTTTTCAGTCCTTAAAAGGACTGCAGAGGGAACATTGTGCTGGATGAGGGCTACTTGTTTTCTCACAGTGTAAACATCCTGTACTTTTCATTGCAGTTTGATATTTTAGGTCTATTGATCGGGTGAGTTTTCTAACTATTATAGGTACTGTATTTTATGGAATGTTTCAGTGTTCAGCTGTAACTCATTTCAGCAAAATGGCATGCCTCTTCCCTGACAAAGAGTTCCGTAAAGTTATGTGACTCATCAGAAAAGTAACATGATGCAGCAAAATGTTATGACTAACATTGACAAAAATGCTCATGACTAGTGATTTAGGCAGCTAATAAAGGCAAGAACATTGTATTATTCATGTCCGGATAACATTCATAGATAATTCAGTATGCCAAAACCTCTAGAGATCACAGAAAATACACTGTTTCTGTGGATTTTGCTAAATCAAACCAGATGTGCTGCAAGATACATTTTTTATCAAAAGCTTTACTTTATAAATAGGCTCTCCAGCCAGACTCCTTTTCAGGTCTTAAAGCAGAACTCCAAGTGCATCCTGTGCCCTGTCTTGGATATTATAAGAAACAATCTGTTTCAGAGAACTAAAGTCTCCCATCAGACATCTCACTCTGGATCAACATTATTTAAAACCTTCACACCCACTACATTCCTCAAACCAAGTGCAGAGACATTTCTAAAAGGTTGGGAGGAACCACTAGCCTAATTCTTGCTTTACTGGGCTGAAGAAAGATGTGTGTTTCAATAAAACAACAATCAATTACCATGAAGATACATATGAATGGAAGCCCTTTACTTGTCCTTTTTGTAGTTCCCAGCAATTTAAACAGCTTCTAACGTATTAAATTACCAACAGAACTTGTGTACTTCATTCCTTTCATTTAGATTTTTCCACTCATTTCTCAGAACTGCAGAGAAGCTGACGGAAACTTCTGTACAAAATGGGAGGAAATAAATGTAATGATTAAGAGCAGACTTTAGACTAAGGCAAACATTGGTTCACTTATTTGCTTCACCATTTACTAGAGGCTCAGATGGTAAAAAATCCAGCTACAATGCAGGAGACCTGGGTGTGATCCCTGGGTTGGGAAAATCCCCTGGAGAAGGGCAGGGCAACCCAATCCAGTATTCTTGCCTGGCAAATCCCCACGGATAGAGGAGCCTTGTGGGCTACAGTCCACAAGGTAACAAAGAGCCGGACACGACTGAACAACTAAACACAACATTTATTAGTTGTGGAAGCCTGAGAAAGTTACTCAAACTCTTCAGTCCTCAGATATCTCATCTGTAAAAATTCTACTTTATAGAGTTGTCATAAGGCTTAAATAAGCTTATCTTATTTAAGCTTCTATGTGTATAGAAGCTTGCATATAATAATTGCTCAATAAATATAAGCTAATTGTAGTAGTTAAAAGTGTAAAATAAACTTGGAAATCTTCTAGAAAGCCATAGCTCCCCAAAGAGCTCATATATAGGGGTATAAATAAGATGTCTATACATTTTCAACCATTTTAGGGAGGCTTGGGGGATTATAAAATTAAAGAATAATCTCCCCATTAAAATTCCATAGTCCCCTAGAATTAAGGAAGTGTATAATGATTACCTTTCCCTGACTGTTTTTTTTTTTTTCCATCTCACCATCACCCTCTTCCTCTCCCCCATGTCCAAAGGTCTGTTCTCTATGTCTGTTTCTCCATTCCTGACTGGTTATTTAGAGTCATAGTTTTTGATGATTTTAAAGCAAAGCATACAATGTATTAAATTTAAACCATCATCAGTGAAATGGCAACCCACTCCAGTATTCTTGGCTAGAGAATCCCATGGACAGAAGAGCCTGGAGTGCTACAGTCCATGGGGTCACAAAAAGTTAGACATGATGAGCGACTTACAAATCAGTAGCCATATTTATCACTTAAATTACATATAATTGTTTTTGTGAACTTAGATGTCTATCCTTCAAAATGGGGGCTTCCCTGGTGGCTCAGATGGTAAAGAATCTGCCTGCAGTGCAGGAGACTTGGGTGTAATCCTGGGTCACGAATTTCCCCTGGAGAAAGGAATGACTATCCACTCCAGTATTCTTGCCAGGAAAAGGCCATGACCACAGGGGCCTGGTGGGCTACAGTGCATGGGGTTGCAAAGAGTCAAACGTGACTGAGTAAATAACACATACATGCTTCCTAATAGACCTGTACTACACAGTTCAGTTCAGTTTAGTTGCTCAGTCATGTCCGACTCTTTACCAGCCCATGGACTGCAGCATACCAGGCTTCCCTGTCCATCACCAACTCCCAGAGCTTGCTCTAACTCATGTCAGTGATGCCATCTACCATCTCATCTTCTGTCGTCCCCTTCTCCTCCTGCCTTCACTCTTTCCCAGCATTAGGGTCTTTTCAAATGAGTCAGCTCTTCGCATCAAGTGGCCAAAGTATTGGAGTTTCAGCTTCAGCATCAGTCCTTTTGGTGAATATTCAGGACTGATTTCCTTTAGGATGGACTGGCTGGATCTCCTTCCAGTCCAAGGGACTCTCAAGCATCTTCTCCAACACCACAGTTTAAAAGCATCAGTTTTTTGGCCCTCAGCTTTCTTTATAGTCCAACTCTCACATCCATACATGACTACTGGAAAAACCAGAGCTTTGACTGGATGGAACTTTGTTGGCAAAGTAATGTCTCTGCTTCTTAACATGCTGTCTAAGTTGGTGATAGCTTTTCTTCTAAGTAGCAAGTGTCTTTTAATTTCATGGCTACAGTCACCATATGTAGTGATTTTGGGGCCCAAGAGAATAAAGTCTGTCACTGTTTCCATTCTTTTCTATTTGCCATGAAGTGATGAGACCAGATGCCATGTTCTTAGTTTTCTGAATGTTGAACTTTAAACCACCTTTTTCACTCTCCTCTTTCACTTTCATCAAGAGGCTTTTTAGCTCTTCTTCACTTTCTGCCATAAGAGTGGTGTATCTGAGTTTATTGATATTTCTTCTGGCAATCTTGATTCCAGCTTGTGCTTCATCCAGCCCAGCATCTTGCATGATATACTCTGCATACAAGCTAAATAAGCAGGGTGACAGTATACAACCTTGACGTACTCCTTTCTCAATTTGAAGCCAGTTCATTGTTTCTGTCTGGTTTTAACTGTTGCTTCTTTACCTGAATACAGATTTCTTAGGAGGCAGGTCAAGGGGTCTGGTATTCCCATCTCTTGAAGAATTTTCCACAGTTTATTGTGATCCACACAGTCAAAGGATTTGGCATAGTCCATAAAGCAGAAATAGATGTTTTTCTGGGACTCTCTTGCTTTTTCTATGATCCAGTGGATGTTGGCAATTTGATCTCTGGCTCCTCTGCCTTTTCTAAATCCCGCTTAAACATCTGAAAGTTCATGGTTCACGTATTGCTGAAGCCAGGCTTGGAGAATTTGAAGCATTAGTTTACTAGCATATGAGATGGGTGCAATTGTGCGGTAGTTTGAGCATTCTTTGGCATTGCCTTTCTTTGGGATTGGAATGAAAACTGACCTTTTCCAGTCACATGGCCACTGCTGAATTTTCCAAATTTGCTGACATATTGAGTGCAGCACTTTCACAGCATCATCTTTTAGGATTTGAAATAGCTCAACTGGAATTCCATCACTTCCAATAGCTTTGTTCATAGTGATGCTTCCTAAGGCCCACTTGACTTCACATTCCAGGAGATCTGGCTCTAGGTGAGTGATCACACTGTCGTGGTTATCTAGGTCATGAAGATTTTTTATTGTATAGTTCTTCTGTGTATTCTTGCCACCTCTTCTTAATATCTTCTGCTTCTGTTAGGTGCATACTATTTCTATCTTTTATTTTGCCCATAGTTGCATAAAGTATTCCCTTGATATCTCTAATTTTCTTGAAGAGATCTCTAGTCTTTCCCATTCTGTTGTTTTTCTGTATTTCTTTGCATTGATCACTGAGGAATGCTTTCTTATCTCTTGCTATTCTTTGGAACTTGGCATTCAAATGGGTGTATCTTTCCTTTTCTCCTTTGTCTTTAGCTTCTCTTCTTTTCTCAGCTATTTGTAAGGCTTCTTCAGACAACCATTTTGCCTTTTTTCATTTTTTTTTCTTGGGGATGGTCTTGATCACTGCCTCCTGTACAATGTCACAAACTTCCATGCATAGTTCTCCAGGCACTCTGTCAGTCAAATCTAATCACTTGAATCTATTTGTCACTTCCACTGTATAATCGTAAGGGATTTGATTTAGGTCATACCTGAATGGTCTAGTGGTTTTCCCTAACTTCTTCAATTTAAGTCCGAATTTGGCCATAAGGAGTTCATGATCTGAGCCACAGTCAGCTCCCAGTCTTCTTTTTGCTGACTGTGTAGAGCTTCTCTATCTTTGTCTGCAAAGGATATAATCAATCTGATTTCAGTATTGAGCAGCTGGTGATGTCCATGTGTAGAGTCATCTCTTGTATTTTTGGAAGAGGGTGTTTGCTATGACCAGGACATTCTCTTGGCAAAACTCTGTTAGCCTTTGTCCTGCTTCATTCTGTACTCCAAGGCCAAATATACCTGTTACTCCAGGTGTTTCTTGACTTCCTACTTTTGCATTCCAGTCCCCTATAACGAAAAGGACATCTTTTGGGGGTGTTAGTTGTAGAAGGTCTTGTAGGTCCTCATAGAACCATTCAACTTCAGCTTCTTCAGCATTACTGTTCGGGGCATAATCTTGGATTACTGTGATATTGAATGGTTTGCCTTGGAAATGAACAGAAATGATTTTGCCATTTTTGAGATTGCACCCAACTAGAGCTTTTTGGATTCTTTCATTGACTATGAAGGCTACTCTATTTCTTCTAAGGGATTCTTGCCCACAGTAGTAGATATAATGGTCATTTGAATTAAATTTGCCCATCCAGTCCATCTCAGTTCGCTGATTCCTAAGATGTCAATGTTCACTCCTGCCATCTCCTGTTTGACCACTTTTAAATTTGCCTTGGTTCATGGACCTAACATT
Organism: Antilocapra americana; assembly: GCA_007570785.1. Lineage (NCBI taxonomy): Eukaryota > Metazoa > Chordata > Mammalia > Artiodactyla > Antilocapridae > Antilocapra > Antilocapra americana. Next base: position 3,108,921 of record ML660213.1, read on the forward strand.
CCAGGTTCCTGTGCAGTATTATTCTGTGCAGCATTGGACTTCACTTCCATCACTAGTCACATCCACAGCTGGGCTTTGTTTTCTCTTTGGCTCCATCTCTTCATTCTTTCTAGAGTTATTTCTCCACTCTACTCCAATAGCATATTGGGCACCTACCATCCTGGGGCATTCATCTTTCAGTGTCCTATCTCTTTCCCTTTTCATACTGGTCATGAGGTTCTCAAGGCAAGAAGACTGAAGTGGTTTGCCATTCCCTTCTCCAGTGGACCACGTTTGTCAGAACTCCCCACCATGACCTGTCCATCATGAGTGGTCCTAACCTTGGAGCTAGGAAGCTGAATTTACTTTCTATTTGCAACATTTCTCATGAAATCTCACACACAGTAAATATTAAAGTTGAAAAAGTAAATGAATGGGTAAATTACTTACACCTTTTCTAGAAAACAATTAAAAAGTAACAGTGCTCATTACATGATGAGTAATACGGTTTGAATTTCTTTTTTTTTTTTTTTTGGTTTGAATTTCTTATCAGATCATTGTATTATGTTTGAACATGGGCATTTGAGAAAGTTTATATGGGCTTTAGACTCATAAAGGTCATTTAAAAAGTAATATTTATTGATCTTTTCCCTTATAATACTAGTTTTTTGTTTCTTAGCTTTATTATACTTTATTTTCTTCATACTTATTCTGGGGTGTGTGTGTGTGTTTGTCTGTAAAACACAAAAGCAGAAGGGTTCCTTGGGTCACTATCCAACTGCATTAGACAAGGTCTTTAACTGAGACTTGTATGTATATATGCACTTCTTGCTATACTTATATACAGATATACTTCACAGACTGGAAACCCAATGGGAAATAAAACACAATCAGAGAAACCTATATTTTAAGCTAAACTAGGGCTTCCCTGGTGGCTCAGACTGTAAATAATCTGCCCAGGGTGCAGAAGACCTGGGTTTAATACCTGGATCAGAAAGATTCCCTGGAGAAGGGAATGGCATCCCACTCCAGTATTCTTGCCTGAAAAATTCCATGGACAGTGGAGCTTGGCAAGCTACAATCCACAGGGTCAAAAAGAATCAGACCCGACTGAGCAACTAACACAACACACACAAACGCAAATTTGTTTGAAATAAAGAAAGTATAAATTTCATCTAAGGAATTCCCTGGCAGTCCAGAAGTTAGGATTCTCTGCTTTCACCACAGTGGTACTGGGTTCAGTCCCTCTTGAGGAATTAAGATTTCATAAGCCACACAGTACAGCCAAAAAAATAAAAATTGTTTTCTAACTAAAAATTTTAATCCCCAAATTGCCCATCCATAGCCCTCTTGGCAACCCTAGGAACTGACCTTCACCCAGTGCATAATAGGAAAACTTTCAGATAAACAACAAGGAGCATGGCAACTAGTTGCAGTTTGAATGAAAAAGAAAAGAAAATTTCTAAACAGATAAAAATATTTCTTTTAGAATGCCAACAAATCAAACTGACTTAAAAGTAACCGTTTACTTGATTGACACCAGGGGGAATGCACATTTGTTTCTGCCCTCGCACTGTGTATGGCATGTAATAACAACTCAGTGAAAGTCTATGGAACTGAACTATTAACCTAAGTATATAGAGACAAGGTGAGTCAGCTTTAGCATCAGCAATATGGTGGCTATTTACTCATTTGACCCTGCAAAATAGGGTCAATTGTACAGTAATCCCACTTTAAAATCAACTAGTTGAATTAATACCTGGGATGAAACATCCATTAGACCCCACTTATGATAATTAACAAACCAAAGGAAGGTTTTCTGCCATAGACAACAGAACCACTGCATCACGTTCCAGTGAACTGGAAAAAGAAGTAGAGAGCAAACTGCAGCTGAAGGTGAAATCAGCTTCTAAACATGGAAAGAGACTCACAGTCCTGATTTGAGGAGTATCAGAAAAACTCAGAATTTTTAGCCATGGGAAAAAATATTTATCTTCCACAAGTGGTTCTTTGCAGCCATAAAACTAGACAGACTACCCTGAGCAGTAGGTGTTTTCCTGGAACTCCCTTGCTTTACTGTCCATGGGGCTCTCCAGTCAAGAATACTGGAGTGGGTTGCCATTCCCTTCTCCAGTGTACCACGTTTTTGTCAGATCTCTTCGCTATGACCTATGACCCATCCATCTCGGGTGGACCTGCACAGCATGGCTCATAGCTTCATTGAGTTACACAGGCCCCTGACTGCAGTCATGAAATTGAAAGATGCTTGCTGCTTGGAAGAAAAGCTGTGACAAACCTATACAGCATATTAAGAAGTAGAGATTTCCCGGGGGGGGGGGGAGGGAGGAGGGAGGGGGGTTCTGGAGGGGAAGCATATGTAAACCCATGGTGATATCATGACATTGTATGGCAAAAACAATAAAAAAAAATAAATTAAAAAAAACAAAACTATAACACCTTAAAAAAATAAATTAAAAAAAAAAAAGAAGTAGAGACATCACTTTGCTAACAAAGGTCTGTATAGTCAAAACTGTGGTTTTTCCACTAGTCATGTATGGATGTGAGAGTCCATAAAGAAGGCTGAGTGCTGAAGAATTGATGCTTTCAAACTGTAATGTTGGAGAAGACTCCTGAGAGTCCCTTGGACTGCAAGGAGATCAAACCAGTCAATTCTAAAGGAGATCAATCCTGAATACTCATTGAAAGGACTGACTCTGAAGCTGAAGCTCCAATACTTTGGCCACCTGATGGGAAGAACTGACTCGTTGGAAAAGACTCTGATGCTGGGAAAGATTGAAGGCAAAAGAAGGGGGCAACAGAGGATGAGATGCTTAGATAACATCACTGACTCAATGGACATGAATCTGAACAAACTCCAGGAGACAGTGAAGGACAGGGAAGCCTGGTATGCTACAGTCCATGGGGTCACAAAGAGTTGGACACAACGTAGCAACTAACACCACCACCAACAAATCCTGAGCAGTGAAGAAATGTTCTTGGGGTCTGAATATATATAGATCTTTTCCTATATTTATTACTGTAAAATTCAATTTTTGCTCTGCTTTTCTCTAAACACTGTCTCAAGAGGGAATATATTCAGCAAACTATCACAAATTATGATAAGAAAAGTGATCAGTGCAACCTTTCTCTAAATGTTCTGACAATCAATACAGTTAGAGATGCAATAAGAGCTCTTGGTGCAGAATGAATGTGGAAAGCAAACTTAAATCTGTCCTGGAGCGAGAGAATGCATCAATTAGGCCACACAAAAGCAACCATATGGACGGTGCTAGAGGCGCATAGACAATGAGCTGAATTAAGAAGCACACGCTGACCATCGTAGACAAAGGGTCAACTATGGGAAGTGAGTCCTGCTTACATTGTGATCCTGCAGCACATTTCTTAGAATATTTTACAAATGGCACTTTGGTTTATGATCGCACAGGAGAAAGATAAAAAGGCAAAACAATACAAAAAGAATGGCTGCGTTCTACTACTGATGAAAAAAAGAAAAGCATTCCTCTTGCCTCCATAACTCTGAGCCAGTTGAAGAAGAAGACAGGAGACCACAGATCAGAGCAAAATATCACTTCTATTACTGAAAAAGGGTGACTTTGACAGTGCAGAACATACGGTGTTTTGAGCCAAACTGCCCTGTTAACTGAACCAGTGAATCAGGTACGCTTACTTGCCAGATATTGGGTAGGGCCGAATGATGACAACCTCATCTCTTGCCACCGGCCTTCACATGATGAGAGAAGAACCTCTCTGCTGGAGCCCAGGAGAATGCCTGTTCCCTGTGAGCAGCTTGCTCCCATGATAGAGAAAGGAGGGGCTTAGCGGAGCATCTTCTGTCTACTGGAAATGAACTTTATTGGTGGTTACTCCACTTCCCTAAAAGTGAGTCGAGGTTTGAAGAAGAACCGGGAGTTATAGTATCTTGTTTCACTGGCAATGATGGAAACATTGAGTGAAAAGTGTTCCCTTCTTCACAGTATGAATTGGTACAAAACTGCTGATAATTTCTTGTCAATCCAGCTCAGTTTAGATTTCCATTCTAGACATTGATTTTCTTCCCAAAATGAATATCACCTCCTGTCTGCTTCCAAAATGCATACACTATCTGTGTCTGTAGGGGATATAAGTATCTTATTCTGTAAAGAATTAATATTTTAATCTTTTCTCTGTAGTTCTTATACATACTTCATATATTGCATACTTCTTATTTCTAAGAGCCTGTCAGTGTAATTATGTAGTATAGTATCTAGCAGGTATTGCATGTAATTAAAGGGCTCTGACCAAACTCAGCTTGGCTTGTACCCACCTTCCTTCTCCAGTGGCTATTATTTCTCCATCTATTTGTACATTAACAATTAAAAAGTCTAGTTTTGAGGCCATGGGGGGTAAAGAGGGTGGTAGCTAGAACAAAGCTATGGCCAGAGCACTGCCTTCACTGTCCTCAAAAGGATTATCAAGAAGGAGACATTGTATAGTTTTGGCCATTGAGCTATGTGTTAGTCTACAGCATATCCACTGTCTTTGTACTTACTGGGGAGTTATTGAGCCAAACAGAAATGTAAACTAATGTGAAAGGATTGGAAGAAGTAAGCAATCATGATAGAAATAGAAGGAAAACAGCAAGGTGCTATGCTCATCAGGGCTTCCCAGGTGGTGCTAGAGCTAAGGAGACATAAGAGATATGGGTTCAATCCCTGAGTCAAGAAGATCCCCTGGAGAAGAGCATGGCAACCCACCCCAGTATTCTTGCCTGGAGAATCCCATGGACGAGGGGCCTGGCGGGCAACAGTCCATGGGGTCACAAAGAGTTAGACACAACTGAAGCTACTTGGCAGGCATGCATGCTCCAGTCAATTGAAATGTGTCACATTGGATTGCCAACAAGCGGAATTAGGAAAAGCCTTTCAAAATCTAAACTGTTTATAAGTAGAGGTGCTTTTTAATCATACCAAGTAAGTTTTATAACTCAGGCAGAGTCAAATTATTTGTACTGCATTTCAAACTATGTTACAACAGGACCTTATTTGTATTTCACACATTACCAATTATAACTTTTATTCTTATTTTTATATTCAAGGTATATAATTTCCCTACTGAAAATCAAATGAGTGTTTTCCACATTCAAAAGTTTGGCACACCAGAAAGTCTGAGAGGCCTTCCTACTGCAAAACATATTTGGGATTGCTGGGCTTAGAGGAAGAAGGAATAATTTCCAAGTCTCTTCCCACAATGCTACTTTGGGAGAGGGGTAATGAATCACGGAGACAAACCCTGGACTCACTGCTAGGCACAGTGAGTGGGTAGAGGACCAGTGCTATACTGACAGCAATACTAATGACAGTCCTACAACCCTACAAGTAAGATGAAGTGCAAAGTGTAGGAGTGGAACTGGATACCTCATTAAGGTAGAACCCTGAAAAGGAGCTACAGGGCAGACTGATTGATGGCAACATCTGCTCATAGCAGAGACATATACGTATTTTACCTGAAAGAAAATATCTCTAATTTAACCCTATAAAATCTCCACAGATAATGATTGAACAATTTGGAGTTCACAGAGATCATTGATCACAAAAGAGAATACAATTCCATTGGGGAAAATAATAGAGGTAGGGGGATTTAAAAACAACAGATTTAGATTGCCTCGTCTTCATATACTTGAATCATCATAAACAGCATATTGAGTAGTCATGTATGAAATGCATGAAGAACTGAAGGGTGGAATCACAAAAAAATAGGCAAGCTAACAGTAATCTCCAAATGACTACATAGATCTAAAAAGAAAAAAAAATAGAGGTTCAGAATTGAAAATATAATTGTCAAACAAATCCCTCAACAAATGGATTAAATAACAGATTAAATACAATTAAAGAGATAAATAATTCCCCAAAAGATAAATCTGAAAAAAATAAGAATGCAGCACAAACTAACAAGGAGATACAAAACATGAAATAGAAATTAAGAGAGATAATGAGTTCTAATATATAAGCAATCTGAGTTCCAAAAGAAGATCATAAAAGTAATTTGAAGTAATAATTACTGAGGATTTTTCCATAACTAATATAAACACAAATATACATTCAGGAAATTTAACACCTCTGAAGCAGAATAAATAAAAAGAAATCCGCACCTAGACATGGCGTCGTGACAGTGCAGAACACCAACAACAAAGATTGCTTTTTAAGAGTAATTGCAGAGAAAAGTAAGGTCACCTAGAAAAGAATGACAATTACAGTCACAACAAACCTCTCAACAGCAACAGAGGAGCCAAAATTTGGGCAATAATAATTTCAGGGTGCTGATAGAAAATAACTATCAAATTTTAACTGAGTAGTCAGAAAAATGACCTTTCAAAAATGAGGGTAAAATAAAGACATTTTATTTTATAATGAAAGCATTTTACTTTATAATTTTATAATGAAAATATTTCCCACCAATAAGCCTGTGCTGCTGGAGCTTTTAAGAATACATTTTGAGAAGGAAATTATTTGCAAAAATGTCATCTGACATACAGAAGGAAATAGTGAGTATATAAAATAGTAATCAAAATACATAACTTAAAAAACATCATCTGCATAAAATAAGTTTAATATATAGAAGAATTAAGAGCAGAACTGTACTATAATAGTCATAATTCAAATAGAGAGGATGGAGCTAAGGTTGTTGTATGAGGCAAGGTAGTATCAATATATATTTTGTAGAATAAACATTAAAAAAAAAAGACAAAGCATAAAGTTTCCAAACTAACATAGGAAAATAATGGTTAAGAGAAAACAATAAACAAAAACAACAAATAAATCAACATCAAGAATGGAAGACAAAATGAAGATGCAAAAACAGAGGTAAAGTAGAAATCAGAGAATAGATGAAAGAAAAATTTCAACAATCTTCAGCTATATGATTACTCTTAATACACTTAGAGAGATCAAGCTCGTTAAAATATATTATCATAGTAGACAAAAATATCCTGTATATTCTATTTACAGTGGACACACCAAAAATAAAAGAACATTTAAAAAGTACAGAAAGAGAAAGAAAGGAGAAATTTATCATTCAAAAAAAAATAAGCTAATTTAACTATATCATTGCCAGACAAAACTGACTTTGAGACAAAAAGGACTATTAAAGGTCAAGTATTTAATTACAAAAGGCTTAATTTGCCAGGGAGACAAGAGTTTTAAATTTGTGCATCCCCATTAAAATGGGCTTCCCTGGTGGCTCAGGTGGTAAAGACTCTGCCCGCCAATGCCAGAGACACAAGTTTAGTTGCTGGGCTGGGAAGATGCCCTAGAGAAGGGAATGACTACCCACTCCAGTATTCTTGCCTGGGAAGTCCCATGGACAGAGGAGCTTGGCAGGCGACAGTCAATCCATGGGGGTCACAAAGAGTCAGACTCGACTGAGTAACTAACACTTCACTTCACTTTCACTTCATCCCCATTAAAATAGCCTAAAAGTGTAAAAGGTAAATATTAATAGAAATTGAGGTATACATTTTTTTAATCTTCATTACGTTTAAGAAACTTCAGCATCTCTCTCTTACTTTTGAGAAGAGAAGCAGAAAAAAATAGGGAAGATATAGCCTATTTGTAAAATAATTTAGGTGAATCATATCATTAGTATATTAAAAAAAATAAGTTATGGCCAGACAAATTTATTCTAGGAATGCAAGGATGGCTCAACAGATAACAAAAAGATGGCTTAATTGATTATAAAAGGAGATTTAATACAATTCACTAAAAATTTGTGATTTTTTTAAAGTGACTTAGATTAGAGATAGAAAGCTATTTCCTTAGTGGAAGTATCTATCTCAAACTAAAGGTCAAAATGGTATTTATGATTAAACATTATAGGTTTAAGAGACTGTGCTCTGTAGTCACTCTTCCTCAGGTTTGATAGTAGCTTTGCCACTTACTACTTCAACTTGGGCAAACTAATTTATAAAATCATTTGTATCATTATTAGAGAAATGCAAATCAAAACCACAATGAGGTACAATTTCATGCTGGTCAGAATGGATGTCATTAAAAAGTCTACAAACAATAAATGCTGGAGAAGGTGTGGAAAAAAGGGAACCCTCTTACACTGTTGGTGGGAATGCAAACTAGTACAGCCACTATGCAGAACAGTGTGGAGATTTCTTAAAAAACTAGAAATAGAATTGCCATATGACCCAGCAATCCCACTGCTGGGCATACACACTGAGGAAACCAGAATTGAAAGAGACACATGAACCTCAATGTTCATTGCAATGGAATATTACTCAGCCATAGAAAAAGAATGCATTTACGTCAGTTCTAATGAGGTGGGTGAAACGGGGATCTATTATATAGAATGAGATAAGTCAGAAAGAGAAACACCAATGCAGTATATTAATGGATATGTGTGGAATTTAGAAAGATGGTAACAATGGCCCTATATGCAAGACAGCAGAAGAGACACAGACATAAAGAACAGACTTTTGGACTCTGTGGAAGAAGGCGAGGGTGGGATAATTTGAGAGAATAGCATTGAAACATGTATATTGCCATATATAAAATAGATGACCCAGTGCAAGTCCAATGCATGAAGCAGGGCACTCAAAGCCAGTGCTCTGGGACAACCCAGAGGGATGGGATGAGGAGGGAGTTGGGAGGGGGTTTCAGGATGGATGACCCATGTCCAGCTGTGCTGATTCATGTTGATGTATGGCAAAAACCACCACAATGTTGTAAAGTAATTAACCTCCAATTAAAATAAATTTTATTTCCAGTCCTATGGCCACTGCTGAGTTTTCCCAATTTGCTGGTATATTGAGTGCAGCACTTTCACAGCATCATCTTTCAGGATTTGAAATAGCTCAACTGGAATTCCATCACCTCCACTAGCTTTGTTTGTAGTGATGCTTTCTAAGGCCCACTTGACTTCACCTTCTAGGATGTCTGCCTCTAGCTGAGTGTGAGTGATCATACCACCATGATTATCTGGGTCTTGAAGATCTTTTTTGTACAGTTCTTCTGTGTATTCTTGCCACCTCTTCTTAATATCTTCTGCTTCTGTTAGGTCCATACCATTTCTGTCCTTTATTGTTGTTTCGTAGTTAAGTTGTGTCCAGCTCTTTTGCGACCCCATGGACTTGGGCTCACAAGACTCCTCTGTCCATGGGATTTCCTTGGCAAGAATACTGGAGTGGGTTGTCATTTCCTTCTCCAGGGGATCTTCTTGACCCAGAGATCAAAAGTGCTTCTCCTGCACTGGCAGGTGGATTCTTTACTGCTGAACCTCCAGGGAAACCCTTGATTTGTCATATAATTTACTTTACCTGGATGCACATTTACATATGTTATCTCCCCTAGCTACATTGTCAGCTCCTAGAGGGCAAAACCATCTCTTTTTCTTTTTTCTTCTAAAATTAACCAGTTTAGATAAGAAAAAGACAATCTGACTTAGAAAGAACTATTAACAATAAAGATGGTATGTATTTGTAAACGATAATAGCCCAAATAGAGAACTATTCAATAAATTAAAATACTGAGATTAAATGATAAGGTGAATATTGGAAAGTTACCAATGAATGATTAAAATTTGGTTAAAATGACTGTATTCCACACTTCTCTCTTCCTTTTGGAATTCCCTCTGCAATAATTGGGTAATTGGAGTCACCTGTCTCCCACCCTCTGCCCTTCTCTTCCTCTTCTTCTTCAATAGCTCTATTGAATTATCATTTACATCCCATGAAATTCACCTATGGCAAGTGTACCATTTGAAAATTTTGGTAAATTTACGAAAGTTTATACATCTCTTTTGATTCCCCTCTAGCTCCAAACATGATGCTGGGTATTACTAGGTAGCCAATAAATTCCCAGAAAGAATGAGTAAACTAATCATAGATACTTAAGAACCTTAGTAAACCTTCTCATTATAGTTGACCCACTTGAACTGCTATTCAAAAAACCAAGTCCATCACGATGTGAGACTTTTCCTGGCAGTGTGAGCATCTGATCTCCTGAGAGGTCATGTAACTGAAATTCAGCCTCTGCACTATGCTACTGAATTAAATCTCAGGGACAGAGTTTTGGGTGAAGTAGAAAAGAATAGTTTTACTGCTTTGCCAGGCAGAGGGGACTAGAGAGGGCTCTGTATATTAGTCACTCAGTCATGTCCAACTCTTGGCTCCCCTGTTCATGGAATTCTCCAGGCAAGAATACTAGACTAGGTTGCCGTTGGTACAAAACCTGGGGCTCCTGCATTGCAGGTAGATTCTTTACCCTCTGAGCCACCTGGATTAATGCCCTCAAAACTGTGTATCCTGACCTGGAAGAAGTAGTGAGGAGTTTTATAGTAATAGTTCAAAGTGGAGAGAGTGATCAGCTCAAGGACATTTTTCTGATCGGCTGGTAGTGAGGTAATCTGGAGTCAGGATCATCAACCTTGTGGCTCCAAGTGGCCTCGGGTCTATGTGCTGTAGACAGCTTGCAGTTAACTTCTTCCACCTGGTGGGGGTTTTTGGTATCTGCAAAATAGCCCAAAGATATTGTTATGTGTTTCACCTGAAGGGAAACCAGAACCCTGTCCCAAGGCTGTGCTATTGTTTCTTATAGCTCCTCTCTTGTCTCTGTGGCCCCTCCCTGCCCTGATTAGCAACTGTTTGAACCTGCCCTTTGGGTCCCAGGGAAGGTCTTGGAGGCTGTATGAAGCCTACTTCCCGTAATCAAGAAATGGGGAACACAGAAAAGCTTTAGTGCCCAGGAGACCCAATGGGTCCTGCTTCGTTTCAGCCATACAGGAGGGTGGGATGTATACTGGTTCTTTCAAGAATTCAGACACTGCATATTCCTTTGCGAAGGGCTGAAGGAGAAGTAGCCTCAGGACTCAGACTGGTTTGAAGGTGGGACCCAGACAAACTCAATTCTGTTCTTGAATAACCAGTCTTAATTTCCCAGACAAGGACTAATCTTGTTTAATAAACAATTCACTTGTGTGCTAGATACCTGTACCTTAGAGACATGCTTTAATAATGTATTGGGAATCCCCTGGCAGTCCAGTGGTTAGGACTCCATGCTTCCACTGCCAAGAGCCTGGGTTCAATCCCTGATCAGGAAACAAAGATCCTAACTCTGCCTAGCAAGGCCAAAAAAGAAAAAAGTATGTTAAAGCTTTTTTTCTTTTCTTTTTTTTTTTACAAATTTCAAAGCAGTACACAAATAAAAGAAATTGAACATTGTGATTCATATTCACTTTGTTTCTCTTGGGCACATGTTTATGTGTAGTCACTTAGCAGACAATAATCATTCATTGGCACCAACAGTAAGAGATATTTGAATATGTTTGGATGGATGAGAATATGATAACAGTTGAGAATTTTATTTTATTTTTTTAAATTTTATTTATTTATTTTTACATTATCGTGTTGGTTTTGCCATACATTGATGTGAGAAATTTCTTTTAAAAAGTGAATTCTATATTTTAAAAAATGCTATTAACAAATAGTATCCATAAACATTGGCTATAAAACATTTTTTGTTCACTAAGACATTTATATATGGATTTGAAATTCAATAGAAAATCAAAGAATTAGATAAAAGATTAACTTCAGTTTATGAGTACTGCACCTCATTTTATTTATAATAAGACATGCTTAAGAATATATAATTTTTGCTATTTGGCTATAAAATCTTATGTTTTAACTATAACATAGTATTTCCTTAGTTTGATTTGTAAGAATTTAATATTCTCTTTTTGTTATTGGACTACCATTATATTATTATGAATAAAGGAATTTTTACCTTTTTAGAGGTGTTTTGGTAATACAGGAATGATATTAATGAGTTAAATATGACCATATCGCTCTCTAAACACCAATCACCATCACCACCATATGTATACCAAACACATATACACACACACCCTTAAATCTCATCAATAAATCCTCATTGGTCCAAGTCCATGGTCCTTGCATGATGCTCAAGACTTCATACCCAACCTTGTCTACTTATGAAGACAATCCTTTGATCACCAAATTCAAGTTTATGTCCCAAGATTATCAGGTTATTTACAGTTTCCAGGATAATTCCTGTTAGTCCTGTTTCCTGCTTTCACAAATGGAATACCCTTTCCCAAAATCATTGCTTTCTTTCCTTTTCCTATGCCAGATTACCTGTCTGGAAAAATCTTCATTCATCCTTTAAAACTGTGCAGATACCTCCCCTGAGAAGTTTTCTCCATGCACAGACTCAGCATATTCTTTCTTTGTTGTTTTGAGTTGCTATTGTTGTATTCGGTAACATCTCTGAGCCAGGGCAGAATTATATTATTTAACATTTTCCTCTGTGTTATGAGGGCTTCCCTTTCAGTTCAACTGATAAAGAATTTGTTTGCAATGCAAGAGACCTAGGTTCGATACTTGGGTTGGGAAGATCCCCCAGAGAAGAGAAAGGTTACCCACTCCAGTATTCTGGCCTAGAGAATTCCATGGACTGTATAGCCCATGGTGTTGCAAAGAGTCAGACATGACTGAGTGACTTTCACTTCACTTCACTTCTGTGTTATAATTACTTACATGTCTGTTGCTCCTATGGAACTGGAGCTCTTTGAGGTCAGAAACCAGTTCTCATTAACCTCTGTCTACCTCCTGCCTACCACCAAGCCTGATCCATATTCAGTAAATGTTTCTCAGTTCAGTTCAGTTGTGTCTGACTCTTGTGACCCCATGGGCTGCAGCACACCAGGCCTCCCTGTCCATCACCAACTCCTGGAGTTTACCCAAACTCATATCCATTGACTTGGTGATGCCATCCAACCATCTCATCCTCTGTCATCCTCTTCTCCTGCCTTCAATCTTTTCCCAGCATCAGGGTCTTTTCCAATGAGTCAGCTCTTTGCATCAGGTGGCCAAAGTATTGGTGTTTCAGCTTCAACATCAGTCCTTCCAATGAACACCCAGGACTGATCTCCTTTAGGATGGACTGGTTGGATCTCCTTGCAGTCCAAGGGACTCTCGAGTGTCTTCTCCAAAACCACAGTTCAAAAGCATCGTTCTTTGTCACTCAGATTTCTTTTTAGTCCAACTCTCGCATCCATACATTACTACTGGAAAAACCATAGCCTTGACTAGACAAACCTTTGTTGGCAAAGTAATGTCTCTGCTTTTTAATATACTGTCTAAATGTTTCTAAATCTCTTCAATTTGGAGGGCATAAACCACTAATTTTATATTTTTAAAAGATATATCCCGAAATCACTTTAAAAGTGATTTTTACTGACACCAAAACAAATGAGTGGAAGAACTTCACCATCTGCTTGCCCGCCTTGGCCATGAGTATCTTGTGATAGTTACACATGACCATCAATGGTGAAAGTCTGGCAGGGCAAGGGCCAGTGTATATACCGGACATGAAATTTTCTGGAAAGTATAACCACACATTAGAAACATGAAAATCGTAACTATATAGTTCTCAGGTAGCAATTTTGGGACAGAGAGTTAGGGGCCCTTAATGAATTTGGTACCCTAGTGCTTCTGACTAGATGTCTTTATGAATGGGAAGATCTTTGTCATAGAGTGTTTATCCCAAGACACATTTGCAAAGTGGAAAATTAGCTGTACTAATACTTATTTTTGGACTGAGAGTTTTTCTTCCCTTCATTATTCACAGCTGATTACATGGCTGTGGATTTCAAAAAAATGTACACTTCTTTCGCATTCACACATGCAACTGAAATCCATAGTATATTTAAGTTCACTTCTTATTTGGAAATGAGATGCATAAAATCACAGTATCATGAGGCATTTGCATGCTCAGCCTCTTAGAAAGCTAAGTAATTCTCTCCCTTCTCCAGAGTATATCTATTTTCTAAAGATATTCCCTGTTTCACCAGTGAGAATAATCACAGGGGACTTTTCCCCCCTAAGGTGTTATTTTGATTTCAGGAATTAAGCTCTAATTGAGCAGCTGAGAAAGATCCTGCTGTAAATGTTAACGATGGAGCCAGCTTTTCTAACGAATTCTAGCTGATGAGGGGCCAGGAGAAGGAGGAGAACAGCAAGACATGTTAGGGGTGGACTGTGCAATTAGTGACCTCCAAAAATAGTGACCTCCAAGTTCATGTTTATCTGGACCCTTAGGATATGGCTTTATTTAGAAATAGGGTCTTTTTAGATGTAGTTAATCAAGGATGAAATTATGTGGATTTACTGCGGGTCTTAATTCAGTGGGACTAACTGGTTGCTCAGTGGTAAAGAAGCCACCTGCAATGCAAGAGACACAGGTTTGATCCCTGGGTCGTGAAGATCCCCTGGAGGAGGAAATGGCAACCCACTCCTTTATTGTTGCCTGGGAAATCCAGTGGACAAAGAAGCCTGGCAGGCTACAGTTTATAGCATGGCAAAAGAGTTGGAGAGGACTTAACGACTAAACAACACTTAAATCCAGTAATTGATACCTTAGAAGAAGAGGAGAGGGCACTTATCAGGTGGTCTAGTGGCTAAGACTCCATGCTCCTATACAGGGCCCAGGTTTCAATCCCTGGTCAGGGAATAAGATCCTCCATGATGCAACTAAGCATTTGCATGCCGCAGTTAATGATGCCACATGCTGCAATGAAAATCAAAGATCCCATGTGCTGCAGCTAAGACCTGGTACAGTCAAATAAATAAATACTTTTTTTTTAATGGAGAGGAAGAGAAGACACCGAGAGACACAGGAGAAGACAGCCATGTGAGAGAGGCAGAGACTGGAGTGATGCAGCCACAAGCCAAGGATGTTTGGGGTCACCAGAATTGGAAGAGGCCTGAAAGCGTTCTTCCCTAGAGACTTAGAGGGAGCATGTTTTTGCTGACACTGTGATTTCAGACTTCTAGCTTCCAGAATCAAGAGGATAAATTTCTTCTGTTTTAAGCTACCAAGTTTCTGGTCATTTATTATGACACCCACAAGAGACTCTACAGGTTGCATATTTATGTATCCAAATAAATATTTAGTTAGTGCTTCCTATTTGCCAAGTATTATGATAGGTGCTTGGTTTTGTTGTTTAGTGGCTAAGTTGTGTCCAACTGTTTTGTGACCCCATGGACTGTAGCCCACCAGGCTCCTTTGGTCCATGAGATTTCCCAGGCAAGAATATTGGGGTGAGTTGCCATTCCCTTCTCTAGGAGAGCTTTCCAACCCAGGGATCAAACCTGCTTCTCCTGCATTGGCAGGCAGATTCATTACTGCTGAGCTACCTGGGAGGCCCATGCTAGGTATATCCCTAGTAATACCTAGCCCATTACTGGGTATATCGTAATACATAAGAGAGACATTAAACAAATACAGCACTTACAGTGCTGTGAGAGTATAGGCTAAGAGGTGTAGCTTGAGGGTTTGAGAAAGACTTAGCCACAAATGAAGCAAGCAATGGGTAGGGTAGTCCAGCTATGTGCAGTTGTCCAGGTAAATAGAGACAGTAATGGAGACTATTGCAATAGAAGAAAGCCAAAAACTTTAAGGAAAATCTCAGCACTCTGAGATATGTAGGAGCTTGGTTGGGAAAGTGTGTCTGGATCATGATTATTGGTAGATCAGTGACACAAGGTAATCCTGGAGATGTGGTCAGGGATGACATCATACAGGTCCTTGTAGGTTTTGTCAAATATCAGACATTCTCCTAAATGCAATCACAAGTCTTGTGAAGAATTTTCAAAAGCGTGTTGTATTGTGATTATGATTGTATTGTGATTCACTTGTCTTGTGATTCAAGTCATTTTTAAGAGATTAGTTATTCTGTAGCCAAGGAGTTGAAGGAAGGTAAGAATGAGTGTTGGTCACCAGGTAGAAGGCCACTGCAGTGGTTCAGAAAGAAACAGGGTGGCCTAGAGTCAAGATCATGGTAGTGGAGTCAGAGATATGAATGGATTTAAGATACATCTGAGGGAGAGAGGTCATAGGACTTCATGTCTAGAGGAAGGAGTGAAATGGATAGATGTCAAGAAAATATTTGCTTGGAAAAACTAGAAGAAGAACATGTTTTATGGATTCAGTGAGCCTGAATTTACCTTTGGATTTGTTTCCAGAAGTGTCTTTGTGACATCTAAGCATAGATGTAATGTTGGTCATCGAATATATGGGCTAAAGTTGAGATGCTCATGCTGGTTTGAAGATGGAGAAAATTGAGAGAGAGGAGACTTACAGAACAGAAGAACTCCTGCAGGATATGGAGATAGGCTTTTTAAAAATATGGCAAGAAAGATCAGAGGAAAACGAGGTGGCAATGGTGTGCAAGCCAAGGGAAA
Source organism: Antilocapra americana (assembly GCA_007570785.1). Lineage (NCBI taxonomy): Eukaryota > Metazoa > Chordata > Mammalia > Artiodactyla > Antilocapridae > Antilocapra > Antilocapra americana. The sequence continues at coordinate 3,125,164 of ML660213.1, forward strand.
GAAGTGGTTTAAGGAGAAATGGACAACTAGGTCAAAAGCTGATGGATGTCCAAGTATGATGAGACTGAAAAAATGGCTCTTGAATTTAGTAATAAGGAGTACATTGGTGACCTTAACCAGAAGCTGAAAAATGGCCAGTGGCGAGCGGAAGTGGGGGTGCCCATAGACCACAGGAATAAAGAATGCCACCAGGGTAGACGCTGTGAAATCAGGATTCTGTGCTCACCCCTACTATGATGTCTTTGGGCTTCAAAAGGCCCCTGAAGTACTTAGAATTTCTGAGTTGCCTGAGACTAGATTTCCATGCCCTAGAAGAATGGTAGCTTGAAATAAAGATCAAGTTCAGTTGTAGAGAGTCACCTGTCTTTTTGCACATTTGGGCACTGAGATTCATCTTGCTACAATGAAGTGAGTCAGAGGAGCATTAATATTGGGGAGGAGGAGATGGAGAATCCTAGAAAGAGCAAGGAAAACCAGCACACCCAACCCTAATGGAAGAATTTTTCAAGCCTACTAGCAAGTATAAACAGGCTAAATATTTCTGCACAGGATTTGTTTTTTATGCAGTTAATCAATCACCTAACCCTCTTCCAGGATTTCAAGTCTAGAGATTAGTATCTGCTTCTCCTAATGGTTCATCTGTTCTAGGGCCAAGGAACATGTGTGTTTAAAAATCTCTCAAGAGGTTCTGATATTCTGATGGTGAAGGGGAACCTCTGAGCTATCTAGTCTCTAGGGTCCCTTCAACTTCAGCACTTTACTACCCCAAGAGGATAAAGGATAGACACCGTGGCAACACATTACCCGTGGCGTGATGGGAGTTTGTTCTAATTCATGTCTGGTCTTCAGATGGCAGTCTCCAGTTATCAGTGTGAGCTTCTGGTTTCATTTCCAAATAAAATTCAAAGACTACCTTAAGGGATAGGAACTGGCTCCAGGAAAGCTTGATCTAAAGCATATCTCAGAAGACATTACAAAAGTGAGCTCCAAAGCTTCATGTCTTTAAGGATCTCAATGTCATGGCCTTTGTTCAACACGTGTGTTTTAGTTAGCTGAGCTTCTCTGTCGGCTCAGTGGTAAAGAATCCGCCAGCCAGTGCAGGAGACGTGGGTTTGATCCCTGGGTTGGGAAGATCCCCTGGAGTAGGAAATTGCAACCCATTCCAGTATTCTTGCCAGGGAAATGCCATGAATGAGGAGGCTGGAGGGTTACAATCAGTTGGGTTGCAAAAGAGTCAAACATGACTTAGTAACTAAATAGCAACAACAACATTAATAATAGTAATTAGGGTGCCCTCTCATATGCATGCCTCAGGGTTTTTTAAATTTTATTTTATTGAAGTATCATTGATTTACAATACTTTTTTAGTCTCAGGTGTACAGCAAAGTAATTCAGCTATACATATATATTATATATACATTCTTTTGCATATTCCTTTCCATTATAGTTTATCATAAGATATTGACTATAGTTCACTGTACTATACAGTTAAATTCAGTCACTCAGTCGCGTCTGACTCTTTGTGACCCTATGGACTGCAGCACGTCAGGCTTCCCTGTCCATCACTAACTCCCGGAGCTTGCTCGCACTCATGTCCATCTAGTCAGTGATGCCATCCAACCATCTCATCCTCTGTCATGCCCTTCTCCTCCTGCCTTCAATCTTTCCCAGCATCAGGGTCTTTTCTAATGAGTCAGTTCTTCGCATCAGGTGGCCAAAGTACTCTATAATAGGACCTTGTATGCGTGATTGTTTGCATCTGCTAATCATAAACTCCCAATCATCCCTCCCCAACTCCTCTCCTCCTTCGCAATCACAAGTCTCTGTCTGTTCTCTATCTGACTCTGTTTCTGTTTCATAGGTAAGTTCATTTGTATCATAGTTTAGATTCCGCACATAAGTAATGTCATATGGTATTTGTCTTTTTCTGACTGACTTCACTTAGTATGATACTCTCTGGGTCCATATATGTTGCTGCAAATGTCATTATTTCATCCTTATTTTTATGCCTGAGTAATAGTCTATTGTATATATGTACCACATCTTTATCCATTCCCCTGTTGATGGATATTTAGGTTGTTTCCATCTATTGGCTGTTGTGAATAGTGCTGTTATGAACTAGGAGGGCACATATCTTTTTGAATTATAGCTTTGTCTGAATATATGCCCAGGGGTGTGATTGCTGGATAACATGATAGCTGTATTTTTAGTTTTCTAAGGAACCTCCATCCTATTTTGCAAATGGTGAGGCTTTAATGCAGTGGGACATGCATTTGAGTTCCTTGGGCATCTCTCTGCCACTTTGCTCACACCTCTGAAACATCAAATTGCTGAGTTTGGAAGGAGAAACTGGACTTAAAGTCTGACTCCACTACCCTTGTCTTTCACCTCTGCTTCCTGTGCCACAGTTTTTACCTCAGCAGCTCTGTCTCTGAGAACAAGACCCGAGTCCTTTGGTTTCCCAGAGGCTGGGTGAGGGAGTCGGGAAGCCCATTGTTCTTGCACAACTGGCCACATTCTCCCAGAACTCCTTCTATTGACTCTGAATCCAGCTGGGAGAGAGGGCAGCTCTTTGGGAACCCCCTACAGTTCCAAAAACTATGTCCTCATGATTGAATGCCTTTGGGACGGGGAGAAGGACAGCGCACAGAATAGTTACTGATTGTGTCACTTCAATATCTGGACAAGTAAAGAAAAATCAACAAATGAAAAGGTAAGCTCTCCGCCCTTGAGAAGTTTATATGTCTGGCTAGCTTTCATATTTTGATAGTTTATATATTTTGACAGTTTTGTGGACATCTGATCAAATGTCTGTATTTCATGAAATGAAGCAGGTAGAGGTATACAATGTGTTTCGATCAAATGTGTATAAGCTGTAAGATGTATTATGTAATATAATTTACAGTATGAAAGTAGTCTTTCCCTTTAGCCATTCAATTACCTGACTACAAAAACATTCCTGTGTTAGTAATTATGTCATGCATGTAAACGTGTTTTAAATATTTCAAAATATTATGTACATATAAGTTGTAAGTTATTATTTTGGTCAGAGCACATTCCAAAATTGACATCCTTTCTCTGTTCATTTATTCTCAAATCTTCTCATCTGAGCATTTATTACATCAGGCATAAGCTATCTATTTAAGATCTAGGTATAGCCACCTCATTTTCCAATTCTAGAATAATTTTTATCAAGTAAATTTTGTCAAGTAGAAGTTAACATATTATTCTTGCATTCCAACTAGCAATCTTTAACTGACAGGAAAATCAATGCCATTTCCTCAACAGCAAATTATATTCCACTTCTGTACATTATAGCACTTTTCTTGGAGTTGATAAATAAGGGGAAAATACTGATGGTCATTTAACTTAGTAGGATTTACTTAAATGAACTGACAGAAAGGGCTTAATTCTTAAAATAACTGATTTTTCTCTACATCAGATGAAAAATATACAATAGAGTAAATGGAAGTCTTTTAAACAAAAGTAATTTTCTGTTCATTAAATGAAACACAAAGTACACTCTAAGATTGAATTATCTAAATCTTTGAAAAACAGTTACTTGCAGATTATTAACCTATTTTTTAAGGCAAGAGGTTTTAACTGGCATTCAGAGAATTTCCTAACCTGATATGCATTGAGATGAAAAAATTTTGAAATAGTTATTACTACAGTAATATCTTTGCTGCATACTGGTAGAGGAAAATGGCTGAATGTATGTAAGTGATTTGAAAATGACATGCAATGTCTCATGACAGGTAATGGCAGCTGAGAGACCTGGAAAAAAAATCCATACTGACCTCACCACTGTTCAACTTCTATCGACAGTTGTCACTCAAAAGGCGATATCATATAAAAGCTTTCCAATCTGAAGCTTAAGTTCCCATAGTAGGGCAAAATCCTATTACCTTCGAACCCACCTTTCAGATATCTATTCTCTTCTCTTCATGTTTGCAAACCACTGACAGTTTCTTCTAGGTAAAATGTCTTTACCCAGGTTGGTTCTTCTTATCATCCCAGCCCCAAATTTTCCTTAAAAAATAATCAATTGTATAGAATGATATGCAGGTTAATTATATTTTTCTTAAAGTTAAATTATGTAGCACCCAACTTCATTTAATTGCCACCTCCTACCATCATTGTTTCTTTTTTTAAAATTTTTCCATAGCTGAAAACTTACTGGTATTTAAATTGTATTTTTTGAATTTCATTTTCATATATTTTGAACAATTTCACTTGTTTAAATGTTCTTGAGATCTAGGAATAGAAGAGATTAGTGGTGGATTCTAAAATATTAATCAAAATTTAGAAAGTGTATGGAATTTATAGACATGAGTTTACAGTCATCTATTCAAAAGAAGCTGGTTGGAAGTTAGAAAATATTAAATTTAATTCTGCCTCTGTATATGATGTGAGATGATTAGCTTTTACTTAATATTTCATCTGAGTTTGTACTGCTAGACACTGCTGCTGTTGCTATTTAGTTGCTAAGTTGTGTCTGACTCTTTGTGACCCCATGGACTGTGGCCTGCCAGACTCCCTTGGGAGTCCTTGGGATATTCCCACCAAGAATACTGGAATGGATTGCCATTTCCTCCTCCAGGGGATCTCCCTGACCCAGGATTGAACCTTCATCTCCTGTTTGGCAGCCAAATTCTTTATCACTGAGTCACCTGGGAAGTCCTACCAATAGATACACTCTAGGATAAAAAGGAATAGCAGTAATCTCTTCTATGAGCTCATCAATGATCCATCCATTGAGAGACACAGAGGAAAATTTGAAGGTGTTTTATATCAAAGGAAACTAGTAAGATCATAATTTCATTGTTGTGTAATCCGCCAAAGAGCGGTGTTTGGTTGCGTGGTTTGGCATGTCCTCATATCATGCCAGCTGGAGAGGTGGCTTCCGTGACATTTTTAAATCAAGTAATTCTCCAAAATCATGAATTCATTCAAAACACACTTAGTATCTACTAGGTGCTTGTATGGTCTTCCCAGATGGTGTAGTGGTAAAGAATCCACCTGCCAATGCAGAAGACACAGGAGATGTGGGTTCGGTTCTGGGTGGGAAAGATCTCCTGGAGGAGAAAGTGGCAACCCACTGCAATATTCTTGCCTGGGAAATGCCATGGACAGAGGAAACTGGCAGGCTACAGTCCATGAGTTAGGTTGCAAAGAGTTGAACAGGACTGAGCATGCATGCACAAGTGCTTGTATAATCCCTTTATGTAGATATCCTCTTCTGTTCCCTATATCAACTTAATTCCTACTCATCCTTGAATATTTAGGGCAGATATTAGTTTCTTCATGAAGCCTCTCCCCAGCCTATTTTTAATCTACATTAGTAGTAGAATGAATCACATTATCCTGGAAATTTTTTAAATAACATCTTTATTGAGATACTATTCACATATAAATTTCATCCTTTGTAAGATTACAGTTCTGTGGCATTTCATATAGTTACAAGGTTATGCACTCAGTTCAGTTCAGTTTAGTTCTGTCACTCAGTTATGTCTGACTCTTTGTGATACCATGAACCGCAGCATGCGAGGCCTCCTTGTCCATCACCAACTCCCAGAGTCTACCCAAACCCATGTTCATCTAGTCGGTGATGCCATCCAGCCATCTCATCCTCTGTCGTCCTCTTCTATTCCTGCCCCCAATCCTTCCTAGCATCAGGGTCTTTTCCAATGAGTCAGCTCTTCGCATGAGGTGGCCATAGTGTTGGAGTTTCAGCTTCAACATCAGTCACTCCAATAAACACCCAGGACTAATCTCCTTTAGGATGCACTGACTGGATCTTCTTGCAGTCCAACGGACTCTCAAGAGTCTTCTCCAATACTGCAGTTCAAAAGCATGAATTCTTTGGCACTCAGTTTCCTTCACCGTCCAACTCTCACATCCATACATGACTACTGGAAAAACCATAGCCTTGACTAGACGAACCTTTGTTGGCAAAGTAATGCCTCTGCTTTTTAATATGCTATCTAGGTTGGTCATAACTTTCCTTCCAAGGAGTAAGCATCTTTTAATTTCATGGCTGCAATCACCATCTGCAGTGATTTTGGAGTCCCCCCAAAATAAAGTCAGCCACCGTTTCCACAGTTTCCCCATCTATTTGCCTTGAAGTGATGGAACCCGAGGCCATGATCTTAGTTTTCTGAATGTTGAGCTTTAAGCCAATTTTTTCACTTTCATCAAGAGGTTTTTAGTTCCTCTTCACCTTCTGCCATAAGGGTGCTGTCATCTGCATATCAATATGAGGTTATTGATATTTCTCCTGGCAATTTTTGATTCTAGCTTGTGTTTCTTCCAGCCCAGCATTTCTCATGATGTACTCTGCATAGAAGTTAATAAGCAGGGTGACAATATACAGCCTTGACGTACTCCTTTTCCTATTTGGAACCAGTCTGTTGTTCCATGTCCAGTTCTAACTGTGGCTTCCTGACCTGCATACAGGTGTCTTAAGAGACAGGTCAGATGGTCTGGTATTCCCATCTCTTTCAGAATTTTCCACAGTTTATTGTGATCCACAGAGGCAAAGGCTTTGGCATAGTCAATAAAGCAGAAATAGATGTTTTTCTGGAACTCTCTTGCTTTTTCGATGATCCAGCGGATGTTGGCAGTTTGATCTCTGATTCCTCTGCCTTTTCTAAAACCAGCTTGAACATTTGGAAGTTCACAGTTCAAGTATTCCTGAAGCCTGGCTTGGAGAATTTTGAGCATCACTTTACTAGCATGTGAGATGAGTGCAATTGCGCAATAGTTCGAGCATTCTTTGGCATTGCCTTTCTTTGGGATTGGATTAAAAACTGACCTTTTCCAGTCCTACACTGATCACTACTAATTCCAGGCCATTTTCACCACCTCCCCCCCAAACAAGTCCCAAACCCTTATCGCTCTCTCTTCCCCCTTCCTTCAACTCCAGGCAACCACCGAATCCCGTTCTATCTCTGTGGCTGGACCTGTTCTGCACATTTCATACAGTGGAATCGTGACTTGTGATCCTTTGTTCCTGGCTTCTCTCACTTAAGCATAAAGGTTTTAAGGCTCCTCCATGTTACAGTGTAGGGCAGAAGAGCTGGGTGACAGAGGATGAGATGGATGCATGAGTTTGAGCAAACTCCAGGAGACAGTGGAGGACAGGGAAGCCTGGTGTGCTGCAGTCCATGGGGTTGCAAAGAGTCAGACTTGACTTAGCAACTGAACAACAAAAACATATTATAGTGTATCATTCCTTTCCATTGCCAAATGATATTCCACTGCACAGATTTCCCCCCACATTTTTTAATTCATTCATCAATTGATGATAATTTGGGTTGTTTCCACCTTTGGGCTATTATGAGTGATGCTTCCGTGAGCAGTCATGTACAAATTTGGTATAGACATATGTTTTCAGTTCACATGATGAATCTGTGCTTAACATTTTGAGGAACTGCCGAACTGTTGTCCCAAGTGGTTGTACCACTTTGAAATTCCACCAACAACCCATGATGGTTCTAATTTCACTACATTCTTGGCAACACTAGCTAAGGTCCATCCTTTTTTACCGTAGTCATCCTAGCGAGGATGAAGTGCTATCTTATTGTGGTTTGGATCTGCTTTCCCTAATCCCTCAACTCATCATGAGTCCCTCATGACTAATGATGTTGAGCTTTATTTCACCAGATGGGGGAATTCTAAAGTTTGGGGCAAAAATATTATTTATTTTACTATCTCCAGTATCAAATACACACTGGCACATAGGTTGCTCAGTTGTGTCCGACTCTCTGCACCCCCATGGACTGTAGCCTGCCAGGCTCCACTGTCCATGGAATTCTCCAGGCAAGAATACTGGAGTGGGTTTCCATTTCTTTTTCCAGGGTATCTTTCCAACCCAGGGATTGAACCTGGGTCTCTCATATTGCAGGCACATTCTTTACCATCTGAACCACCAAGGGAGCACACATGATAGGAAGTCAATAATTTTTATAAATGGAATGAATATATATTTAATTTTAAACAGAACTGTGCTTTGAATTACTCACAAGAGCAGTCCTGGGTACCCAATGTCTTTTATAAATATTGGTTATATACATGAAAGAAAAAAATAAAGATTCTTTAAACTCCTTTTTAAAAACCCAGCAAAAATATGTGTTCTTTAAATGATGACTTACTTATATTTTTTCTCTTTAGAAATCAGTTTTCGACAAGCACTATATCTTGGCTCTCAGGGGATCAAAGTGTAACTCAGATTGGGTGGTAGCTGTGTTTCAGCCAAGTTGATTACAGGGCCAGGAAAGGAAAATGCAGTGTTTGTGGAAGGCAGAGGTAGATATGGATCTTGCACGAGAGCCTGTCCCCTGAAATTAGAGATGGATGAGAGATATGGATTTATTTTTCAGGATATGTTCCTTCCTGGATGTCAGATGCCATTTGTCACACCACAGATTTTGCTGTCTATCAGGATCTAGGTAAAAAGGTATTTCAGAGCTTAAGGAGTTTCTCTCCATACAGCATTTTATCCAAAGAAGCAGTCTCAATTCCTCTGAGAAGTTTAGAAAGTTGGAGAAAAGCACAGACTTGCATGCACCATGCTATTCAGCATGCTAGCTCTGTATCTTAACTCCTTAATAAAGTTAGAATCTACAGTAATTTGATTATTTTTCTAGCATGATTTTATTAAATCCTTGTTTCCATGGTCTAAACAGGACCCAAATGACTGAAAAGTTTCCAAAGGTGGCAAATTTACAAACTGAGGATAACTGGGGAACTGAGAGAATGAGAGAAGAGTGGTGAGAGCAGAATGGGATAGTATGTTTTGAAAGACTAAAAAAATGGACATGGATAGTGATACAGGAAGTTCATTTTTAGGACTGGAACTTCAGAAATAATTAGACGACTGTGCAAAGATTTATGAACATAGATGCTCATCTTGGATTGAGATAGAGAAAAACCTATAAACAATCTATTAGCCTAGCAGTAGAATTGACAATAAATTATAGTACCTCCCCATATCCATATAAAAGAATAATACCCTGGCACTAAGGTCATCTTGTAGAAGACTGTTTAAAGATGTAGGCATTTTCAAAATATATGAGGTTTAAAAAGCAGGTTTTAAGAATACATATCTGTTACAATAGGGCTTTCTTTGTGGCTCAGCTGGTAAAGAATTCACCTGTAATGTGGGAGACCTGTGTTTGATCACTGGGTTGGGAAGATCCCCTGGAGAAGGGAACGGCTACCCACTCTAATATTCTGGCCTGGAGAATTCCATGGACTGTATAGTCCTTGGGTTTGCAAAGAGTGTGACACGACTGAGGGACTTTCACTTTCATCTACTACAATCTTCTTTTAAAAATACATGTTATATATATTTTTATATATACACACACACATATATATATACATATACATATGTCTGCATAAAAGAAAATTTTGAACTCTGAGTGGTAATACAACAAGTAGCTTTATAATTCTTATTTGTGCTTTTGAGTCTACATGTTAAGATTAATAATATATTATTAAGTGGCACATTGCTTAAAAAGAGAAAAAAAGCAGAACTTTTGGTGAGATACCATGTGTGTAGAAGCTCATGTCTTTGGAGACTGTATTTTAAGTAGGATTCCTTTTGCAGATGTTTGATGTTTAGAGAAATGTCAGTAACCTCAGATATGCAGATGACACCACCCTTATGGCAGAAAGTGAAGAGGAACTAAAAAGCCTCTTGGTGAAAGTGAAAGAGGAGAGTGAAAAAGTTGGCATAAAGTTCAACATTCAGAAAACTAAGATCATGGCATCCAGTCCTATCACTTTATGGCAAATAGATGGAGAAACTGTGGAAACAGTGGCTGACTTTATTTTTCTGGGCTCCAAAGTCACTGCAGATGGTGAAAGCAGCCATGAAATTAAGACACTTACTCCTTGGAAGGAAAGTTATGACCAACCTAGATAGCATATTAAAAAGCAGAGACAGTACTTTGCCAACAAAGGTCCATCTAGTCAAGGCTATGATTTTTCCAGTAGTCATGTATAGATGTGAGAGTTGGACAAAAAAAAAGCTGAGTGCTGAAGAATTGATGCTTTTGAACTGCGGTGCTGGAGAAGACTCTTGAGAGTCCCTTGGACTGCAAGGAGATCCAGCCAGTCCATCCTAAAGGAGATCAGTCCTGGGTCTTCATTGGAAGGACTGATGGTGAAGCTGAAACTCCAATACTTTGGCCACCTAATGTGAAGAGCTAACTCATTGGAAAAGATCCCGATGCTGGGAAAGATTGAGGGCAGGAATAGAAGGGGACAACAGAGGATGAGATGTTTGGATGGCATCACCGACTCAATGGACATGGGTTTGGGTAGACTCCGGGAGTTGGCGATGGACAGGGAGGCCTGGCGTGCTGCAGTTCATGGGGTCACAGAGTCAGACACGACTGAGCGACTGAACTGATGTACATGATATAAGGGATGTACACACATACAAGCACACACAGAAACACACAGCAAATTACATTTTGAGGTGACTTTTAGCTTCGGGTCTCTGTCTTGATTTTTAAAAACCCTTTTCAAACAGGAGGGTTCGTGTGGAATTTGGGAGGAATTTCTAGGCTGCAGTCTGTTTCCTTGATGGGCAGCTCCTACTGAAGTCATGTTCCTGTGCTTTCCTGATGGCTCAGTGGCAAATAATCCTGCCTGCCAGTGCAGGAGACACAAGTTTGATCCCTGGTCCGGGAAGACCTTGCATGCTGCAGAACAGCTAAGCCCATGCCCCGCAACTATTGAGCCTGCGCTCTGGAGCCAGGGAGCTACAACCACTGAAGGCCCACATGCCCTAGGGCCCATGCTCTGCAACAAGAGAAGCGTGTGCACCACAACTAGAGAGTAGCCCCCACTGGTTCCAACCAGAGGACAACCTGCACAGCAACAAAGACCCAGCGTGGCCAAAAGTAAATCAATAAAGTCTTGTTCTTGGTTCTCTTAATCCCTAGTCCACGCCTGACTCTGAGGCTTATCTGATAGTAAGGCTGATTCTGCCCCTCCTGTTTCTTCCCTCTTCATGCCAAGTCCTGTCCCTGGGATGCATTCTCATCTCCTCCCTGTAGTGATCTCCCTGGTGGTTACCTGGGACAGTCTGGTGATTACCTGGGGCTGTTGAACTGTGTCCAAAGTGGAGAGACAAGACGCTCTAATCCACTACGCAGCTGTGAAATCTCAGTTGTGTCCACATCATCATATCCAGCTCTGTGCATGTGCTTGCATGCCAAGTCACTTCAGTTGTGTCTAACTCTTTGCACTCCTATGGATTGTAGCCTGCTAGGCTCCTCTGTCTATTGGACTCTCCAGCAAGGATATGGAGTGGGTTGCCACGCCCTCCTCCAGGGGTTGCATATCCTCCTGCCATGCCAACCCAAGGGTTGAACCTGCATCTCTTATATCTCCTGCATTGAAGTAGGTGGGTTCCTTACCACTAGCACCACATGGGAATCCCTATCCAGCTTTGCTGAGTAATAAATCTGATCTTTAACATGTATTTCTAATACACAATAGTCATTGCTTTTTATATGCCACCAGTGAATAATTGGAATTTGAAGTTAAAAACACAACCCCATGAGTATGTTCACCAAAAACAAAAAGATGCATTAGGTATAAATGTAATAAAATATGGATGAGATCTGTATGAAAAGGAATATAAATTTCTGATAAAAAGAAATTAAAGAAGATCTGAATAAATGGAGAGATATGCCATCTATGTGGATAAGAAGACTCAGTATTGTCAAGATGTCAGTCCTTCCCAACTTGATCTATAGATTCACCACAATCTCAATCAAATTCTCAGCAAGTTATTTTGCAGATATTGACAAACTGATTTTGAAGTTTATTCAGAAAGGCAAAAGACCCAGAATAGTCAGCATGATATTGAAGGAGAAGAACAAAGTCAGAGAACTGACACTACCTGACTTCAAAACTGACTGTAAAGTTAGTCATCAAAAAACTGTGATATTGGAGAAAGAATAGACAAATAGATCAATGGAATAGAACAGGGAGCCCAGAAATATACCTACTTAAATACAGTCAACAGATCTCTGGCAGAGGAGCAAAGGCAGAAAAATAGAGCAAAGACAGTGACGCCAACAAATGTTGCTGGAACCACTGAATTGATCCTCCACATGCAAAGAAAACAGTAGAATCTTGACCCTGACCTTATACTTTTCACAAAAATTAGCTCAAACTGGATCATAGACCTAAATGTAAAATGCAAAACTATAGAACTCCTAGAAGATAACACAGGAGAAAATTTAGGTGACCTTGGGTTTGGTAATGACTTTTTTGGTACAACATCAAAAACACGATCTATGAAAGAAAAATATTGACAAATTTGGCTTCATTAAAATTAAAAACTGCTGCTCTGCAAAAAAATTTTAAAAATGCTGTTTAAAAAAATGAGAAGACAAGCCACAGACTGGGAAAGAATACTTATAAAATGCACATCTGATCAATGACTAGTATCTCAAATTACAAAGGACTCATAAAACTCAACAAGAAAAACAAACACCTCAACTAGCATGCATGTCTGTCTGTCTTCTGTATCCATATCACAATTGGTTAGGAACTTGGAAAAGCAAGAAGTGTGTTACTTATGCAGTCCTCCCCCACAAGCCCAGATTTTGGATGATTCCATGAAGGAGCTGTTTGGAAGAGGTACAGTTCTCTGGCGATTTATGTGTAACTTATATTGAGAAAACCCTAACTAATGCTTATCGGGAAGAGAAGTGGGAAAGATTGGTAGGAACATGCTAATTTGTTCCCATTGGGTATACTGAAGAGGAGGATACAGAATCTCAAGTAAGAAAATAAAACAAAAGAAGCTAAAGTGAGGTTTTTCTTAATTAGAGAAGGAGGCAAGATGGGCTAAAATTTACAAACTCCAGCTCAAAAGGCAGTGTGTCTGGGGTGAATCTTGGTTCTGTCCCTTGTAAGCTGTGTCAGCTTGGACAAATAATTCAATCTCTATGAAAAGAAAGAGAACATCCAGAAAACTAGATTGTTCTCTTATGCCCCCTTTCTTTACGTTCAAACTCCTGATATCTGTCTGGCTAATTCTCGGGGTTAGGGCAGTTTATCTTAAAGATCTAAAAGAAGAATGAATGCCACAGCCAATTCCACCAGATGAAAGTGGAGCCCTAAGTGAATGGAAAGGAAGACATAACAGAGATACTCCTAAATCATCACAGGCTGAATAGTTGGAGGTGAAATGCTCTCCCTCTTTAGGATCATGTGCAGAAAGAGAAGGTGCTTCTTAATTTTGGGCTTTCCTGATAGCTCAGTTGGTAAAGAATCTGCCTGCAATGCAGGAGACCCCAGTTTGATTCCTGGGTTGGGAAGATCCCCTGAAAAAGGGATAGGCTACCCACTCCAGTATTCTTGGGCTTCCCTTGTAGCTCAGCTAGTAAAGAATCTTCCTGCAATGCAGGAGGCCTGGGTTCGATCCCTGGGTTGGGAAGATCCCTTGGAGAAGGGAAAGGCTACCCACTCCAGTATTCAGGCCTGGAGAATTCCATGGACTGTATGGTCCATGGCCTCGCAGAGTCGGACACAACTGAGCGACTTCCACTTTCACTTCCATAGTTAATTTGCAATGTTGTGTTAGTTTCAAGTATACAGCAGTGATTCAGTTATGCATTTACACACCTTATTTTTCAGATTCTTTTTCATTATAGGTTACTACAAGATATTTGAGTATAGTTCCCTGTGTTATATAGTAGATCATTTTTTTTTGCCTATTTTGTATATAATAGTGTGTATATGTAAATTTGAAACTCCTAATTTATCTCTCCCTGCTCACCCTCAACGATCCCTTGTGTTTGTTTTCTATGTCTGTGGGTCTATCTCTGTTTTGTAAATAAGTTCATTTGTATCATTTTTTTAGATTCCACAAATAAGTGATACCATGTTATATTTGTCTTTCTCTGTCTGACTTACTTAATATGAGAATCTCTGGGCCATCCATGTTGCTGCAAAATGCATTGTGGCATTCTTTTTTATGGCTGAGTAACATTCCATTGTATGTGTGTACAATATCTTCTTTATCCATTCATACATTGATGGACATTTAGTTTTCTTTCATGTCTTGGCTATTATAAATAGTGCTGCTATGAACATTGGGATGCTTGTACTTTCTTGAATTAGAGTTTTCTCCAGATATATGTCCAGGAGTAGGGTTGCAAGATCATATGTTACCTGTATTTTTTTAAGGAACCTCCATATTGTTTTCCATAGTAATTGCACCAATTTACATTCCTGCCAATAGTGTAAGAGGGTGCCCTTTCTCTATACCCTCCCCAGTATTTATTACTTGTAGACTTTGCCCATGGCCATTCTGACTGTGTGAGGTGATATCTCATTGTAGTTCTCTTAAAAAACAATGATAATGACTTTACTACATAAAGCAACAAAATACTTATCTTGGATAGCGAGAAACATCAGTCCTTTATCAAACACACCAAGCTTTGCATCTGGTCTTCATGAGGTGGGAGAGACTGCTGCAGTGTGGGTCCGAACGTGGCTTTGTGAAGACCTCAGGGATGTGGCCAAGGTTTCCTGACTCATTCCCCATCCCTTAGGAGTGACTGACTAACAAGATTGAAAATTACTAAAACATAGTTATAGCTCAACAAGTAGAGTTGTTATCTTGGTATTATGCTAATTAATGTTTTTAAAAGAGTAAATGCTTGTTATATAGGTCATACAACAAGTAAAAAGTGAGGTCAATATTAGAACAAGGCCTTCCTGCTGTCTAAATCTAGATGTTTTGAACTGCATATACTATAGAGTAAATTCACATTCTTATTGTGGGGTGGAACCAAAAACACTAGTGAGGCAAACTTGGAATATAGGAAATTTGACTAATTTGGAATATAAGAATCAGCACTAGAAAATATTTTTTAAAAGATAAGTCAGATTGGACTTCCCTGGCAGTCCAGTGGTTAAGACACTGAGCTTCCAATGCAAGCAATGGAAGTTCAATCTCTGGTGGAGAAACTAAGATTCCACATGCCAAATGACATGGACAAAAAAGAAAAAAAAGTACAAAAAAAGGCAGAACTTATGTCTTTGGAATTCCTATTACTCAAAGTAAGCCAACAACTGATTTCCAAGTGAGATCTGTCAATAGAATAAGAAGAATCATCTTCATTTAAGGATATTACTTGTTGGTATATAGTGTTTTTGTAATGGTAGAGAAAATGTTTATTAAATTTCATTATTTATGATCACTGTGTTATAACCAAAGTAACCCTGCATAAACTTTGACATTTAAAATCACGGAACATACTGCTTTTGCACCTATTTTGTTTACAGGTACTTTTCAATTCTCATGCAGGGCTCATAATTAGGAGATATTTTACATTTAATTTTCTCATATGTTGCTTATTTAAGAACCAAAGTCAGGGAACTTCCATGGCAGTCCAGTGGTTAAGACTTCATCTTACAATTCAAGGGGTGCGGGTTTGATCCCTGGCCAGGAAGCTAAGATCCCACATGCCTCATGGCCAAAAAAGCCAAAACATAAAAACAGAAGCAGTATTATAACAGATTCTATAATGACTTTAAAAATGGTTCATATAAAAAAAAGTTCTTTAATAAAAGGAAGCAAATTCAGAAGGTAGAAAAACACCAATATAAATTCATTCTTCAAAGCTTCTCATGAATGTATTATCAACGTTCCTTCTAAGTATATGCTTATGGCACATTCTTCTGCTAAAATGTTGAAAATAATGCACTCCCATTGACAGGTAAATCAGTCCCATGACATTGAGTTTATAGTATGCATTTGCTTGCTGAGCAAACTTTGCCTGTAAGACAGTGCAAAGTTAAATAAGTCTGCCTGCTTTAAGTTTTTAATTTAATTAAAGCCTATATTTTAAGGTACTTCAAAAGAAATATAAATACAGGCTGTGAGCTGAATAATCCCAAAAGTTTCTGTAAAACAAACTTCTGATCCCTGGTGGACAAAATATAAGTAACCTCATTGCCTCTCACCCTTCTGCCCAAGCATTGAAACTGCAGCTGGGCACAGATTGCTTTAATTTGGAGATGAAGATTTTTTTTTTCCCTAAGTAGAAAGCATACCATGGAGAATATGAATCACAAAGGGTGACATTAAATCTTGCAAAGAGATAATATATGTCTCTGTGGTAGCTCAAGAGACTAACAATAAATGTTAAATATTAATAAGATTGTGAGAATCCTCATGGATACTGTGATAAAGTAGCACCAGAGAAGGGGGAAAGACACAGACCATAAAAAGCAGATGTATGTTGTGGTCTTTACTGCAGTTCACTTGTAAGTTTTCTGCTTGGGGAAAAGGTAAATAAAGAGAAGAGAAATGTTTACCCCAGGGAAAAGACAGGTTTGGGAGTGTATAACATTAGAAACACTCTGTCTTCAGAGACAGACAGTTGGGCCCCTCTCTTATGGGCTGAGATGCAAAGGAAAATCCGCCACATTCCAAGAAGGAATCTACTATGACATCCATTTGGTTGTTTTTTTTTTTTTTTTTTGTATTGGTGTAGAGTTGATTTACAGGGTTGTGTTAATTTCAGGTGTGTAGCCAAGTGATTCAGTTATACATATATTCATTCTCTTTTAGATTCTTTTTCCATACAGGTTATCCTAGAATATTAAGTAGAGTTCCCTGTGCTGCACAGTAGGTCCTTGTTGGTTATCTATCTTATGTATAGTGCTGTGCTGTGCTTAGTTGCTCAGTCGTGTCTGACTCTTTGCAACTTCATACTGTAGCCTGCCAGGCTCCTCTGTCCATGAGAGTTCTCCAGGCAAGAATACTGGAGTGGGTTGCTATGCCCTCCTCCAAGGGATCTCCCCAATCCAGGGATAGAACCCAGGTCTCCCACATTGCAGGCGAATTCATTACTGTCTGAGCCACCAGGGAAGCCCATCTTATGTAGAGTATGTGTATTCATCCCAGGCTCCTGATTTATCCTCCCTCTACAGTTCCCCTTTGTTTTCAATATCTGTAAATCTGTTCTATAAATAAATTCACTTGTTTCATTTTTACAAACAAGTTAAATTCCACATATGAGTATTTGTCTGTGATCATATCACCTTGAGATCAATCCACCTGCCAATGTAGGAGATGCAAGAGAGATGGGTTTGATCCCTGGGTCAGGAAAACACCCTGGAGAAGGAAGTGGCAACCTACTCTCAAGTATTCTAGCTTGAGAAATCTCATGGACAGAGGAGCCTGATGGGCTACAGTCCATGGGGGTCACAAAGAGTCAGACATGATACACACACACACACACACACACACACACACACACACACACTGCCCTGAACATGCCTGATCACATCCATTTGCTTTTTTTTTTAATTAAAAAATAATTTTATTTTCTCTTTTTTTAAAAATTGGAGTATAACTGATTTACAATGCTGTGTTAGTTCCTGCTGTACGAGTTCTTGATTTTCTTAGCTTTTGCACTTGCCTTTGTCTCTGGGGATGGCAGCAGGGTAGTGCTGGCAGAGGACTGTCAAGGCCCACCCCCCACTCAGAGAGTGACAGCAGGCTGGGCCAGGACAGGGCTTTACCTCGTGGCTCCTCTTCAAAGCCTGAGGCCTTCCAAGTCTCTGAGTGTATCTGCAGACCAATGATGAGGGAGAGAGTTGCTGGCAATAACACTGGCTCAGCCTGCGCTTAGTTCTGCACTTAGCACTCTACTTCTAGACTCTCTTTGTCCTACCCTGACAATACTGAGCCTGATGGATGGGGCCACCTGGGTTGGTGGTCAAATGCATTTGTTCATACTGGAAAAGGGGGTAGAGACCAAGTATCTAAAAACAGGGAAAGGCAGGAAATTACAGGCTTCTATCCTTTGGATATAACCAAACGTTGTCTGGTTTGAAAGGCTATGTTAAAGAAGAAAAGAACAACCTTTCTGGTTCTCATGGAGGCCATGAGCAGATGAGTAATGGAAAGTATCAAAGGAAAACAGCCAAACTAGTTGAAGGCTGAGTGTGAAGAGGCTTCTGGGGAATATTTGGAGGGTCTCAGGGAGGCACGTTCTCTCTCCATTCAGCTACACGGGGAACTGGGGATCCCCCAGAACACGGGAGATGTGTGTCTGCGTGTGTTTAGAGTGAAGGAAGGATGAGGGCTGCAGAGCAGGAGACACAGTTGCGGAACATGAGTTGGGAGATGAGTGGAGTATGGCTGTGTGGACCTCCCATCCCAGTTTACACCACCTGAACCTCATTCTGAAAAAGGGAAATGGAAGGATTAGTTTTTAAAAAAATTATCGACATAGAGTTGATTTACAATGTTGTGTCAATCTCTGCTGTATAGCAAAGTGACTCAGTTACACATATCCCTGAGGACATATGCATACTCAGCGGCAAAGAATCCACCTGCCATGCAAGAACTGCAGGAAATACAGGTGCGATCCCTTGGTGGGGAAGATCCCCTGGGGGAGGGCATGGCAACCCATTCCGGTATTCTTGCCTGGAGAATCTCATTGACAGAGGAGCCTCGCAGGCTAGGGTCGCAAAGAGTCAGACATGACTGATGTGACTTAACACACGCATGCATGTTCTTTTTCATAGTTTTTCTAGTATGGTTTATCACAAGATATTGATTATAGTTCACTGTGCTATACAGTAGGACCTTGTTGATGTACTCTGTGTATAATAGTTTGCATCCCAAACTCCTACTCTATCGATCCTACACCCCTTCTCCTTGGCTATCACAAATCTGTTCTCTATGTCTGTAGTCTGTTTCCTTCCTGTAGATACATTCATTTATGTCATATTTTAGGTTCGACCTGTAAGTGATAGCATATAGTTTTGTCTCTTTCTAACTTGCTTCACTTAATATGATAATCTCTCTGTCCATCCATTCACTACAAATGGCATTATTTCATTCTTTTTTTAAATTAAATTTTATTTTTTTCTTGAAGGATAATTGCTTTAGAGAATGTAGTTGTTTTCTGTCAAACCTCAGCATGAATCAGCCATAGGTATATGTATATCCCCTCCCTTTTGAACCTCCCTCCCATCTCCCTCCTCATCCCATGCCTGTAGGTTGATACAGAGCCCCTGTTTGAGTTTCCTGAGCCATAGAACTAATTTCCACTGGCTATCTATTTTACATATAGTAATGTAAGTTTCCATGTTACTCTTTCCATATATCTCACCCTCTCCTCCCCTCTCCCCATGTATGTAAGTCTATTCTCCATGTCTGTTTCTCCACTGCTGCCCTATGGATAAATCCTTCAGTACCATTTTTCTAGATTCCATATATGCGAGTTAGAATACAATGTTTATCTTTCTCTTTCTAACTCACTTCACTCTGAATAACAGGTTCTAGGTTCATCCATCTCATCAGAACTGACTTAAATGCATTCCTTTTTATGGCTGACTAATATTCCATTGTGTATCTGTACCACAACTTCTTTATCCATTCATCTGTCGATGGACATCTAGGTTGCTTCCATGTTCTAGCTATTGTAAATAGTGCTGCAATGAACAATGGGATCTATGTGTCCTTTTCAATTTTGGTTTCCTCAGGGTGTATGTCTAGGAGTGGGATTGCTGGGTCACATGGTGGTTTTATTCCTAGTTTCTAAGGAATCTCCATACCATCTTCCATAGTGGCTGTATCCATTTACATTCCCACCAACAGTGGAAGAATATTCCTTTTACTCCACACCCTCTCCAGCATTTATTGTTTGTAGACTTTTTGATGAGGGCCATTCTGACCAGTGTGAGGTGGTATTTCATTGTGATTTTGATTTGCATTTCTCTAATCATGAGCGATGTTGAGCATTTTTTCATGTGTTTGTTAGGCATCTGTATGTCTTCTTTGGAGAAATGTCTTTTTCCCACTTTTTGATTGGGTTGTTTGTTTTGCTGGCATTGAGTTGTATGACTGCTTATATATTTCAGAAATTAATCTTTTGTCAGTTGTTTCATTTGCTGTTATTTTCTCCCATTCTGAGGGTTATCTTTTCAACTTGCTTATAGTTTCCTTTGCTGTGTAAAAGTTTTAGGTTTAATCAGGCCCCACTTGTTTAATTTTGTTTTTATCTCTGTTACTCTAGGAAGAGAGTCATAGAGATCTTGCTTTGATTTATGTCGAGTGTTCTGCCAATGTTTTCCTCTAAGAGTTTTATAGTTTCTGGTCTTACATTTAGGTCTGTAATCCATTTCATCTTTGTGTGTGGTGTTTGGAAGTGTTCTAACTTCATTCTTTTTCATGTAGCTGTCCAGTTTTCCCAGCACCATTTATTGAAGAGGCTATCTTTGCCCCATTGTACATTCTTGCCTCCTTTGTCAAAAATAAGGTACCCATACATGGGTTTATTTCTGGGCTTTCTATCTTGTTCCATTGGTCTATATTTCTGTTTTTGTGCCAGTACCATACTGTCTTGATGATTGTAACTTTGTAGTATAACTTGAAGTCAGGAAGGTTGATTCTTCTACCTCCATTCTTCTTTCTCAAGACTGCTTTGGGTGTATGGGGTTTTTTGTGTTTTCATATGAATTGTAATTTTTTTTGTTCTAGTTCTACGAAAAATGCCATTAGTAATTTGATAGGGATCACATTGAATCTTTAGATTGCATTTGGTAATATAGTCATTTTCACAATATGGATGCTTCCTACCCAGGAACATGGAATATCTCTCCATCTGTTCATGTCGTCTTTAATTTCTTTCATCAGTGTCTTATAATTTTTTGTGTACAGTTCTTTTCTCTCCTTAGATAAGTTTATTCCTAGATGTTTAATTCTTTTTGTTGCAATGGTGAGTGGGATTGATTCCTTAATTTCTCTTTCATGTTTTTCATTGTTAGAATATAGAAATGCAAGTGATTTCTGTGTATTGATTTTGTATCCTGCAACTTTGCTAAATTCAGTGATTAGCTCTAGTAATTTTCTGATACTATCTTTAGGGTTTTCTATGTACAGTATCATGTCATCTGCAAACAGTGAGAGCTTTACTTCTTCTTTTCCGATCTGGATTTCTTTTATTTCTTTTTCTATTCTGATTGCTGTAGCTAGGACTTCCAGAACTATGTTGAATAACAGCAGTGAAAGTGGACACCCTTGTCTTGTTCCTGATCTTAGGGGGAATGCTTTCAGTTTTTCACCATTGAGAATAATGTTTGCTGTAGGCTTATCATATCTGGCCTTTACTATGTTGGGTAGGTTCCTACTATGCCCATTTTTTTAAGAGTTTTAATCATAAATGGGTGCTGAATTTTGTCAAAGGCTTTTCCTGCATCTATTGAGATGATCATATGGTTTTAATTTTTCAGTTTGTTAATATGGCATATCATATTGATTGATTTGCATATATTGAAGAATCTTTGCATTCCTGGAATAAACCCAACTTGATCATGTGAATGAGCTTTTTGATGTGTTGCTAAATTCTGTCTGCTAAAATTTTGTTGAGGATTTTTGCATCTATGCTCATCAGTGATATTCGCCTGTAGTTTTCCTTTTTTGTGTTGTCTTTGTATAGTTTTGGTATCAGAGTGATGGCCTCATAGATTGAGTTTGGAAGTATTCCTTCCTCTGCAACTTTTTGAAAGAGTTTTAGAAGGATAGGCATTAGCTCTTCTCTAAATATTTGATAGAATTCTCCTGTGAAGTCATCGGGTCCTGGGCTTTTGTTTTTTGGAGATTTTTGATCACAGCTTCAATTTCAGTGCTTGTAATTGGGTTGTTCATAATTTTCTATTTCTTCTTTTCAGTCTTGGAAGATTCAACTTTTCTCAGAATCTATTTCTTCCAGGTTATCCATTTTATTGTCATATAGCTGTTCATAATAGTCTTTTGTAATCCTTTATATTTCTGTATTGTCTGTTATAACCTCTTCTTTTCTCATTTCTATTTTTGTTGATTTGATGCTTCTCTCTTTTTTTCTTGATGAGTCTGGCTAAAGGTTTGTCAATTTTATCTTCTCAAAGAACCAGCTTTTAGCTTTATTAATCTTTACTATTGGTTCTCTCATTTCTTTTTTATTTATTTCTGCTTGTATCTTTATGATTTATTTCCTTCTACTAATTTTGGGGGTTTTTGTTCTTCTTTTTCCAGTTGTTTTAGGTGTAGAGTTAGGTTGCCTATTTGATGTTTTTCTTGTTTCTTGAGGTAGGATTGTGTTGCTGTAAACTTCTCTCTTAGGACTGCTTTTGCTGTATCCCATAGGTTTTGAGTTGTTGTGTTTTCATTGTCATTTGTTTCCAGAAATTTTTTGATTTCCCTTTTGATTTCTTCAGTTACCTGTTGGTTATTTAGAAATGTGTTGTTTGATCTCCATGTATTTGTGTTTTTTACAGATTTTTTTCTGGTAATTGATATCTAGTCTCATAGTGTGGTGGCCGGAAAAGATACTTGATATGATTTAAACATACTTAAATTTATTTGATTTGTGACCCAAGATGTGGTCTATCCTGGAGAATGTCCCATGTGCACTTGAGAAGAAGGTATATTCTTCTGCATTTGGATGGAATGTTCTGAAGATATCAATGAGATCCATCTCATCTCATGTATCATTTAAGACTTGTGATTCCTTATTAATTTTCTGTTTTGATGATCTTTCCATTGGTATGAGTGGGGTGTCAAAGTCTCCTACTATCATTGTGTTACTGTCAATTTCTCCTTTTATATCTGTTAGTGTTTGTCTTATGTATTGAGGTGCTCCTATGTTGGGGGCATAGATATTTACAATTGTTATGTCTTCCTATTGGATTGATCCCTTGATCATTATGTAGTGCCCTTCCTTATCTCTTGTAATCTTCTTTATTTTAAGGTCTATTTTGTCTGATATGAGGGAAAGCTTTCTTTTGCTTCCCATTGGCATGGAATAAAATTTTCCATCCTCTCACTTTCCATCTATATGTGTTTTTAGGTCTGAAGTGAGTTTCTTGTAGACAGCATATATATGGGTCTTGTTTTTGTATCAGCTCAGCCAGTCTGTGTCTTTTGGTTGGCACATTTAATCCATTTACATTTACAGTGATTATTGATATATATGTTCCTAATGCCATTTTCTTAATTGTTTGGGGTTGATTTTGTATATCTTTATTTTTTTTTATTGTTTTTGCCATACATTGTCATGATATCACCATGGGTTTACATATGCTTCCCCTCCGGGTCCCCCCTCCCTCCTCCCTCCCCCCCGGGAAATCTCGCTGCACCAGTCCCGAGCATCAATCCTGGGCTGGCGATTGATTAGACACATGACAATTAACATGCTTCAATGCCCTTCTCCCATCTCATCCCACCCTTACCCTCATCCACAAAGTCCACAAGTCTATTCTATACATCTGCGTTCCTTTTGTTGTCTCCCATGTTGGGTTCTCATTACTGTCTTTCTAAATTCCATATATATGTGTTAATATACTGTATTGTTGTTTTTGCTTCTGGCTTACTTCACTCTGGATAATGGGCTCCAGTTTCGTCCATCTGAGTAGAATTGCTTCAAATGAATTTTTTTT
>ML660213.1:3153624-3171060 GCA_007570785.1 Antilocapra americana
GGTGAAGGGAAGGGTCTGTAGATTTTCAGATGATTCCCTGGTCCGGCTTCTCCTTCTCAGTCTATAGACTCCTTTCTATGCAGTTAGCGCCACCTGCAGGGCTTTAATTTGCTTCTCCTGTCTGTTTCAAAGCTGTTAGCTCTGCTAGCGTCTTCTGTCTGCTGGTCTTTTAAGTGTCTATTCAGCGCTTTGGAGTTTGCCCTGCTCCTGGTGAGAGGGCTTCCCCCGCCCCCTCTGCTCAGGCTCTCTGTCGTCTGCCCAGCACAGTTGCAGTGTGGGGCTTCTTTTTTTCTTCTTCTTCTGAGACCTCTATAATTCAAATTTTGATGCATTTAATATCATCCCAGAGGTCTCTGAGACCTTTATTCTGCTCTTCAGAAGTTTTCCCCACCATTTTATCTTCCAGCTCACTGATTTGTTCTTCTGCTTCATATATTCTGCGATTGATTCCATCTAGAGTATTTTTAATTTTAGTAATTGTGTTGTTTGTCTCTGTCTGTTTATTCTTTAATTCTTCTAGGTCTTTGTTAAATGATTCTTGCATTTTCTCCATTTTGTTTTCAAGGTTTTTGAAATCATCTTTACTATTATTATTCTAAATTCTTTTTCAATTAGCTTGCCTATTTCCTCTTCATTTATTTGGACTTCTGTGTTTCTAGTTTGTTCCTTTATTTATGTAATATTTCTCTGCCTTTTCATTATTTTTTTTAACTTATTGTGTTTGAAGTCTCCTCTTCCCAGGCTTCAAGGTTGAATTCTTTCTTCCTTTTGGCCTCTGCCCTCCTAAGGTTGGTCCAGTGGTTTGTGTAAGCTTCCTATAGGGTGAGATTAGTGCTGAGTTTTTGTTTGTTTGTTTGTTTTTCCTCTGATGAACAAGGCTGAGTGAGGTGGTAATCCTGTCTGCTGATGATAGTGTTCTATTTTTGTTTTGTTTGTCGTTTAGATGAGGCATCCTGCTTCGGGTGCTACTGGTGGTTGGGTCATGCCTGGTCTTGTAGTCAAGTGGTTCCCTTTGTGTGAGTTCTCACTATTTAATACTCCCGAGGGCTAGTTCTCTGGTAATCTAGGATTTTGGAATCAGTGCTCCCACTCCAAAGGCTCAGGACTTGATCTCTGGTCAGGAACAATGATTCCACAAGTGGTTTGTTATGGCATTAAGTGAGATTAAAACAAATATCCAAAAATGAGAAACCAAAGATGAATCCCAGACAAACAGCAATTAAAAAATCAGGCAAATAATAGTTAAAATAATGGAATATACCCATATACATATACACCAATGAGCAAAGTCAAAACAGTCTAAGAAAAATAAAGTACAGTTGATTGACCTGGTGAACAAAGGAAAACAGAAATTATATTTACCAGTTAAGAACAAAACTAAAGCAAGGTGCCAACTGGGAAAAAAGCAATGAAAATGAAACTAACAAATATGTTGAGAGGAAAGAAAAGAAAGAAAGAATAGATATACAAAGTTAAATAGAGGTAGGTGAAGATAACTTATATACATTAAAGATTAACTGCTTGGGGGAAAGAACAGTAGGAAAGGAAAGCAAAGGAATAAATGTAGAAAAAAATTAAATTGCAATTATAAAAAAGAGGAAAAAAAAGGAAGAAGAGAGAAATAATGGGAAAAAAAAAAAAAACTCCACAGAACTGCAAAAGCCCGATGTAGAGGTAGAGGTTTATAACAACAATAAAAAGTGTAACTGAATATACACATATACGTATACACCCATCAGCAAAATCAAAACAGTCCAACAAAAATAAAGTACAACAGATTGACCTGGCAAACAAATGAAACAAAAAATTATATCTACCAGTTAAGAACAAAACTAAAGCAGGGTGCCAATTAGGGAATAAAACAATGAAAATAAAACTAAAAAATATGTTGAGGGGAAAGGAAAGAAAGAAAAGAAAGAGAGAAGAGATATGCAGAATTAAATAGAGGTAGATAAAGAAGATTTATATACATTAAAGATTAACTGCAAGGGGGAAAGAATAGTAGGAAAAGCAAACAAAAGAATAAATGTAGAAAAAATGATAATAGGTTTAAAATGTTAAAAATTACAATTAAAAAAAGAGGAAAACAAAGAAAGGAAAACTCCACAGAACTGCAAAAGCCCAATGCAGAGGCAGAGGTTTATAACAACAATAAAAAATGTGACTGTAGATTTCATAGTGCCAATGAAATTGACAACTACAACAGAGTCGGGGGAAAAAAAGGAAGAAAAAGAAAAAAATCCAAATAATCTACAGAACAAGTCAAAACATAAGAACAATAAATGTTATTCCTGAGTCACTGGTGTCAAAGTCCTTTCCCTCGCTGGGAGTCACAGTCCACCTCACCTCCCTAGGATGCCCTCCAGCACTGTGCTAGTCTCTGGACCTTCTCTGGGGGCAGTTCAGATTCTAACCTGGTTCTACTCCTGTATGTTCTTGCCTCCAATGTCCACGGCTGTCAGAACTAGTGCGTTTTCTTTTGTGGGAGCTCTCAATGACATTTTATATATGCCATAGACACTGAGTCTGCCTAGTTGATCACGTGGACTTAACCTGCAACTTGCACAGCTGGTGGGAAGGCTTTGGGTCTTCTTCCTTAGCTCCACTCCCCCTGGGTTTCAACTGTGATTTTGTTTCCCCCTCTACATGCGGGTCGTCCACTGGGGTTTGCTCCTGAGGCTGCCCTGGAGGACTTGGGTTTGCCCCTGTGAGGGCCAGGTGTGGAGGTCGTGCAGCTGCTTGAGTTGCAGGGGTTCTGGCAGCACCAGGAACTCAGAGGAGTTGGTGGCTAGGGCAGCAGGAAATACAGTGCTCTAGAAGGGCATGGCAACCAGTATTGGCCAGCACGCTCCAGTCTGCTTGCCTGGAGGACCCCCCTCCCCCGCCTGGCAGGCCAAGTCTACAGGGTTGCAGAGTTGGACAGAATTAAAGTGACCCTGTGTGCATAGACACAAGACTTTTTCTGCCTGTAGCAACGCTTCCCCAGTGACAGTTGAGCGTGAAGGTGGTGCAGCTGCTTGTCTTGCACAGACCCTGGCAGCACCAAGTATGTGGGGAGACAGACTGTCTCTGCAACAGGAGTTGTGGCCCTGTCAGAGTCTTTTTTGGAGCTTCTTATAGCTGGCCATCAGTAGGCTTCTTTGGCCAGTCTTTCTCCACAGCTCCGCCCATTGAGGCACTTAGAGGGCTTCCTTGTCTGGGGCCCTTCTCTGTTGTTTGCCACCTCAGGCACATAGAGGGGGCCCCCCTGACTGGAGTCCTACTCTGTGGACCTGCACATCAGGCACTTAAAGGGACACCTTGGGTGGGGTCCTGCTCTGTGGTTTCACAAATCAGGCACTTAAAAGGGCACCCTGGGTGGGGTCCTGCTCTGTAGTTCAGTGCGTCAGGCATTTGATGGGCCAGCCTCTCTATTGTTTAGCTGCGATGCTGGCGTGTGGGGAGAGAGAGGCTATGGTGATGGCTCACCACCTACGTGTGACTCAGCAGTATCGCCTTGCTTCCATGGCTGCCTGGCTTTCCTCCACAGGCATTTCCTATCACAGTCTCCCCTGCTCACCTCCCCTCAATTCATTCCTCTGAAGTCAATAGCAACCTTCGCCCTGGGATCGCTCCACAATCCCTAAACTCCAGCTCCCAGCTGCTGTGCCTTCCAGGAGACTTGTGTCCCTGTCAGGGGAATGTAGGGCTGCGGCAAGGGCTGTCTGATTCTCATTCCATTTAGGCTGCCACAGATCAGCTGTTTCCCTCTCAGCCTTAAACGTTTCTCCTCTGACTCAGACAATTGTCCTGATGTGGGGATTGGACCCCTGCTTCAGTTCCCCCATCCCCTGAGGGCAGTAAAGGCACAAATAGGAGCTTTTTAGCCTCTGAAAGTCAGTACTCCAGTGTGGATAGATCTGCAGCCTTGGTTCATGGACACCTAGAGTATCTAGTTTTTATTCTCTTATCCAAGCTCTTTCCTTAAAGATGCATAGAGCACCCACTGATCTCATTTTAGATATCATAAATGAACTTGCTCTTTTATTCTGGCTGACCAGTACAAAAGGAATGGTAATCACACAACTGAGAATAGAATAACCTTAATGAATGTCCCTTCTAGAGAGAACAGGGTGTAACAGCCTGGCCTGAGAGTATATTTAAGCATGTATTGTAATTGTTACTCTAGATGTGATCTGAATTTTTGATCATTGTTTTATCATATTTGGCCATTGTTTTATATTATATTAGGGCTTTCCTGATAGCTCAGTTGGTAAAGAATAGGCCTGCAATGCAGGAAACCCTTATATGATTCCTGGGTGGGGAAGATCTGCTGGAGAAGGGATAAGCTACCCACTCCAGTATTCTTGGGCTTCCCTTGTGGCTCAGCTGGTAAAGAATCCACCTGCAATACAGGAAACCTGGGTTCGATCCCTGGGTTGAAGAAGAAAGTACATTTTCCTAGCCAATGAAAATTTCTGATTGATTTAAACATTAGGATGACAGAAGGCCCTTATCTAACTTGAGTAACACAGATTTTTCTTTGTGGGACTCTTGGTTTTTACTAGGGGTCTCATTTACCAGTCCTCTCTTTTTTCAGACCTGACTGGCATCAGACAAGCTTTGGCTGGCTATTTCACCATCTTGAACCTGGATTTCTTTATTTACCAAATGGAAATAATATTGTCTCATAATATTGCTGTGAGAAGTAAGTGAAACAACCTAAGTAAGGTGCCAAACTGTGTACTGTGTATTGCATTGTGAGTAGCGTCTAGAAGGGGCAGGGTCCCTGTATATAAAGTTTGGTACATAGTAGGTTCATAGTAAACACTAAATTAAAATATTTATTGAACACTTACTGCCTTTGTAACTTCATGTACCATATGATGTGGTATAGGCTAAAGAAGCATATAGTCAATGGTGAGTAAGGGGCCATTCATACAAAATTAGGTAAAACAAAGGCAATACATTCATAAATGGCAACGGGACCCACATAGCATAAAATGGTAGAGGCCTGCATGCCAAAGAGGATTATAATCAAGGATTGAGCTTTGTCGACGGAGGCCAGAAGATTCTGAAGGTTTTATAGAGAATTTTTTAAGTTTTTATTTTGATTCTTTTGTATCATCAAACAAAGAGGAGCTTTCCCCCCAAGTCTTAGTTTCTTAATTGGTAAAATATGGATACTGATAAAACGTTGTGACGATTCATTGAAATAAATTGTGCAACTTAGCGGATTGATAAATGCTCAATAAACTGTAACTATTGAAGAGGAAAACAATTCTAGAGAAGTATTAATTTAGAAAAAGCTTGGGACCAGCAGTCTGGAAACCTGAGTCCTTCCTCTCTCTGAGTCTACAAGGATGAAACTAGAGCACCAGCAGACTCTCAAAGCCCGTTCCAGTTTTGAGAGTCCTTTGTGCTGGGTTCTGTGTAACTGCATGGTGAGTGGGGTCTAAAGGAGCAGCGGTCTCTGCCCTCACCACCAGTTGCGCACCAGATGCCGCCTGCCCCCTCCTTTGGGTCTCAAGGTGTCTCATGAGTATGTTGAGCTCATAGAGAGTTGGGTTTGAATTTTGGCTCTGGGCCTCAGTTTCTGCAGGGAGAACATAGTTTATACTTCCATTGTAGGGTGGTTATAAAGAATCAAGGAAGTGCTGATTACAGTGGTGACTACGATGATGGTGATGATGATGATGATGGTGATGGTGATGATATTGATGGTGGTGGTGATTATGAAGATAGTGATGGTGATAATGATGATGATGGTGGTGGTGCTGGTGGTGTGTGGCTGTTGTTACTACTCTAATACCTCTTGATCTAAGAAAACAGGAATTTGTCCCTTGCATCCTCCTGCTCCCAAGCATTACTCCCTTCTCCAGTCCAGGTGGGTCTGTTTCTTTTTCATTCTTTTGCTTCCAGTGTTATTTTACTGACCCCCCCCCCAAGCAGTCTTATTTCCATCTTGTCTTGATATTGTCCAGGTCTCCCCAAGAACACAGAAACTTTCCTTGCAAGTTTCTTATCCTTGTGGGTTTGCTCCCGGTATTTCATACTGTTCCACACTCATGGACCCCAGTTACTGGGCAAAAGATATTCTGTGATATTCTATGCATATTTATATCAAGACCTCATGATACATACATCATGGCTTGCATACATGCTAAGATATTTAAGTTGTGTCTGACTCTTTGCAACCCTATGGACTTAGCCCTCAGGGCTCCTCTGTCCATGGGGACCCTCCAGTCAAGAATACTGGAGTGGGTTGTTATTCCCTCTTCCAAGGGATCTTTCTGACCCAGGAAATGAACTCACATCTCTTATGTCTCCTGTATGGGCAGGCAGGTTCCCTACCACTAGCACCACCTGGGAAGCCCATATGTATGTACCATCACCTTTGTTCATTTCACCGAAATGAAGTTTTTGCCTTCATTTCTAACCGAAACCAGTGTTTGAATAAAAATAAAGCCAGACACAAAGAAGTCAATCACACACTCATTTCTGAGAGCAATCACATAAAACTAGTGAGTTCAGTCCTTACATACACAGCAGGTGTGTTAATGCCCTGAAGGAATTTTGCAAATCAGTCAGATCTAGGCTCACTTCTAACCAGCCAGCCTTAGCCTGGGTGCCCTGAAGTCAGAAACCCCAAGAAAGTGTATACAGTGTGAGAAGAGTTTCCTAAGACACTCCGTTAACAGCCAAGATGAGAGGCTGACATTTTTAAAAGACAGAGAGGGGGAAAGGTGAGCAACCAACTTACCAGGAAGATAGCGCCAGAATTGAACCTATGATTTCAACTCAGATATGCAGCGTCGTTGCCAAGATAGCTGTGTCTGAGTTATCTCTGGAAGAAACAACATTCTGGATTGATGGGCTACACGTGGGGGAGTTTGTGGATTTAAAAGCAGTCCCTCCAGCCCGTCTTCCCCCAGACTTCAGTAAAAGCCTGTCTTGAACTGTGCCACTCAGACAGGGAGTTAAAAGAAGCCCAGGTGAGAGCAAAATTTCCAATTTGGAAGCTAGAAGCTGCTCCTTCTTACTCAGCACTTACATTTTTTGTTTAGGATTTATTGTTTATTTATTTTTGGCTGCGCTGGGTCTTCATTGCTGCGCGGGCACTTTTCTCTAGTTGTGGCGATCAGGTCTGGTTGCAGCGCGCGGGCTTGTCATCGCAGGGGCTTCACTTGTTGAACACAGGCTGTAGGGTGAGTGGGCTTCAGTAGTTGTGGTCCCCGGGCTCTAGAGCGCATCCGAGGCATCTTCCCGACCCAGGGATGGACCCGAAGTCTGCTGCATTGGCAGACCGATTCTTTACCACTGAGCGACCGGGGAAGCCCCTTACTCAGAGCGTCTGCTCCTTGCCCACACCTAACTTCGTACCCGATTTTGCTTTCTTATTATTCGTTTTGTCATTGTCAGTTGCTTTGAAGATGAAATTAGGACCTGCCATCCTTAAGTTCTCCACTGCGGCAAGCACAGAGCTTTAGACAAAGTTCCATTCCACTCAGTGTTCCTGAAACTGATCAATGAAATCAGCAAAGCTTAGGGATTTAAGAAATTTGGGACTAATGACTTTAGGTATAATGGAATTATTCCACTATATGGGGAAGCCATATAGCTGGGGTCCCCAACCCTGGGCCAAGGACCTGTTAGGAACTGGGCCGCACAGCAGGAGGTGAGCAAGCAAAGCTTCATCTGTATTTACAGCAAACGCCCGCCCCCAACAGTCACTCACTTTACAAGCTCAGCTTTGCCTCCTGTCAGATCAGCAGCGGCGTAATACATGTAATGCATTTGAATCATCCCAGAAGCACATCACAACCCTCATGACTGTGAACAATTTGTCTTCCATAAAACTGGTCCTTGGTGCAAAAATGGTTGGGGACTGCTGCCGTGGAAGGCTGTGAGTTTATGAGTCAGGCGGACCTGGGATTGAGTCCTGGCCCTAGGCACTCTTTGCCAGTGACCTTGGTGAGTTGCTGTTGTCACATGTGTTCATCTCTGGGTTCATCTGAACTTCTTGTCTCCAAGTTTCACCTTCTTCATCTCTAAAGGGAGGGAGGTCATGATTCCTACTGCATAGAATACTAACAGTACCTGCTTCAAAGAACCAAGCTCATAATAAGTCCCTCATAATTCTCGGGGAGAGTTCATGGAAATTATGATTAAACAGCTCTTAGCACAGTGTTTGCTACATTTTAGGCACTCATTCAGTGAGAGCTGTTAATAATAATGTGGTCATTTTCTACTTGAAATTTGGGTTTATCTTGAGGGGCAGTTTTCACTCTTGTATTGACAAAATAATGACATCATCCAAATAAATGTACTGGAGCTTTCCTTGAGGATTGATGATGTGGTTCCCACCATGAAAAGGTGGCACTGTGGATTTTTTTTAAACTTTTTATTTTGTATTGGGGTATATGATGGATTAACAAACAGTGCTGTGATAGTTTCAGGTGAATAGAGAAGGGACTCAGTCATACATGAACATCTATATCTATTCTCCTCCAAACTCCCCTCCCAGCCAGGCCTAGCACTGTGTTTTCATTATTTGATTGAGGGCCTTCTAATATTTTTTGTTAAAAATAGCAAGATAAGAAAGGGGAGATGGGTCTACCTGTGGCTGATTCATGTTGATGTTTGGCAGAAGCCAATAAAATATTGTAAAGCAATTATCCTTCAATTAAAAATAGATAAATGAAAATATAAACACATGAAAAGATGCTCAACATCACTCATTATCAGAGAAATGCAAATCAAAACCACAATGAGGTACCACTTTACACCAGTCAGAATGGCTACCAACCAAAAGTCTACAAGCAATAAATGCTGGAGAGGATGTGGAGAAAAGGGAACCCTCTTACACTGTTGGTGGGAATGCAAACTAGTACAGCCACTATGGAGAACAGTGTGGAGATTCCTTAAAAAGCTGCAAATAGACCTGCCATATGACCCAGCAATCCCACTGCTGGGCATACACACTGAGGAAACCAGAATTAAAAGAGCCACGTGTACCCCAATGTTCATCGCCACATTGTTTACAATAGCCAGGACATGGAAGCAACCTAGATGCCCATCAACTGACGAATGGATAAGAAAGCTGTGGTACATATACACAATGGAATATTACTCAGCATTAAAAAAAAATATTCATTTGAATCAGTTCTACTCAGGTGGACGGAACTGGAGCCTATTATCCAGAGTGAAGTAAGCCAAAAGGAAAAACAAAAATACAGTATACTAACGCATATATATGGAATTTAGAAAGATGGTAACGAGAAACCTGCATGCGAGACAGCAAAAGAAACGCAGACGTATAGAACAGACTCGTGGACTCTGTGGAAGAGGGCAGGGGTGGGATGATTTGGGAGAATGGCATTGAAACATGGTAATTATCATATGTGAAATCAATCGCCAGCCCAGGTTTGATGCTCGGGGCTGGTGCACCGGGATGACCCAGGGAGAGGGAATCGGGAGGGAGGAGGGAGGGGGGATTCTGGAGGGGGAGCATATGTATACCCATGGCAGATTCATGTCAATGTATGGCAAAACCAACACAATAAAGTAAAGAAAATTTTAAAAAAATAGATAAATTATATATATGTATATATATAGATATATTAAGATAATCCATTTAATGTATGCAAAAATAATCCTTGTGATTATATTATTATACAGAGGATTCTGGAGTTATCTGTGGAATAAGAGCAACTGCCATTTATTCAGTATCTACCACCTGTCTTGTCCAGTGTGGGGCACTTTGTCCCCATTACTTTACCTGATCCTCTGACTGGCCACGATTTTAGCTCCATTTCACTGATGAAGGAACTAAAGCTCAAAGGGTAAGCAACTTGCTCTGGTCACACAGTCCAAAAATAGCAGAGGTGGGTGTGATTTGAAGTGGGCTCTGACATCAAGTCTCTGCCCTGGCCAGCACTCCTGACATCTGGAATATTCACAGTCTTGTTCAGAGGTTAGGCATGCACCAGCCCCACCCCAGAGACTGGGGTAGGACTCTTCTACCTGTTTGCTAGGATTTCGCTGCTGCAGTTTAAGCCTGCGTAGAAACCCCCATTGTAAATTGCTTATTTTGAAAGTTGGCTAATGGACCTGAAGGATTCACTATTCACAGTAAACAACACCAACAGCATGTGGTAGAGTAGGTCTCCAGGCCAGGAAATCGCCTCATCTATCTTAATCCGTCCTCCTTCGCACATGCATCTCCTGTTCCACCGGCACTTTCATGCCCTGCTCCTTCCCTCATTGAACACACAGGATGTGTGTTTTGGGTGTACGTGCACCCTGGCAGACGTTCCCCACACTTACTGATCTTGAACTGTTCTCTGGTGTCTGTGGCGCTGGGAAGACCAGGGGGAGAAGAAGCTACACCTTTGGTACACGTGTCTGAAGGAATGTGTGCAGTGACTATCCACAACTGTCTCCAATTCTTCTCCCTCTGATGCACATCAGTGGAGCTCTCATTAGGCGTTAGGTGCCAGGCGTGGGGCTACACTGACCATGGGATCAGAACTAAGTTGGCTTTCCTAGAGGAGCTTACAGAAAGGAGCAAGCTAGAGAAGACTGTCCAGCAGAGCGGGTCTCATTCTAATATGGCAAATGCTGCCACGTATGTGTATACCCTGCAGCTCAGATGGTAAAGAGTCTGCCTGTAATGCAGGAGACCTGGGTTCAATTCCTGTGTCAGGAAGATCCTCTGGAGAAGGGAATAGCAATCCGCTTCAGTATTCTTGCCTGGAGAATCCCATGGACAGAGGAGCCTGGCAGGTGTTCATGGGGTCTCAAAGAGTCGGGCACGACTGAGCAGCTAACACCGCTACCACTATGCATATACAGTGGTGATACTGAGACCAGAAATGGCATGGAAGGATGAAGGCAGAGCAAGTCCCAAATGTTTTGGTAAAATATATGATGTCTCAGCTAAACACAAGGAGTGCGATGGTGTGAGACCAGCAGATCTCAAACCACATTCCTGGAACCACATCTTGACACCTACCACGGACCAGGGACTATGTGAGCCCTAGAGAGACAAAGGGAATATAACAGAATCCAGGGCAATAAGCTTCCAGAATCAGACTCCTCCGCTATCAATATATTTTGTGATCTTAGGTAATTCACTTCACTCTTTTGGACTCAATTCTTGGTCTGTGAAAGAGGGAAGTTGAAGAAGATAATCAATAAAGCTCTCTTGCCAGTTTTGACTCCTTTACAGGGTAAAAGAAGAAAGATTTTTGAAGATTTCTTGATTTTTTTTCCTGTGATAACAGCCCATGGACATCCTTGGCCCTGGAGTTGGAGGAGGATGAAATATTCATGGTCCTTGTTTGTGTGGAATTCACCAGCTGCCTGGGAAACAGTTTTAAAGAAACAAAATACATAATTACAGATGACCGAGGGTAACTGCTTTTGAAGGAAAAGCTTTTGGAAAACTTTTCATTTCTTAAGCAGCTTGAACTTGTATGTGATTCTCTTGGTTTACAGTTGTGGTTAACAAAACTGCATCTTTTAAAAAGTGTTTTATTTTTGAAACATCTGTGTGTGTGTCTGTGTTAGTTACTCAGTCATGTCCAACTCTTGGTGACCTCATGGACTGTAGCCCGCCAGGCTGCTTTTTGTTTACATTTATTTTATCGAAGTACAGTTGATTTACAACATTGTGTTAATTTCTGCTGCACGGCAAAGTGATTCATTTATACATGTATATGCAACTAAGTCACTTCAGTTCAGTTCAGTTCAGTTGCTCAGTCATGTCCGACTCTTTGCAACCCCATGAACCGCAGCACGCCAGGCCTCCCTGTTCATCACCAACTCCCAGAATCCACACAAACCCATGTCCATCGAGTTGGTGATGCCATCCAGCCATCTCATCCTCTGTCTTCCCCTTCTCCTCCTGCCCCCAATCCTTCCCACCATCAGGGTCTTTTCCAGTGAATCAACTCTTTGCATCAGGTGGCCAAAGTATTGGAGTTTCAGCTTCAACATCAGTCCTTCCAATGAACACTCAGGACTGATCTCCTTTAGGATGGACTTGTTGGATCTCCTTGCAGTCCAAGGGACTCTCAAGAGTCTTTTCCAATACCATGGTTCAAAAGCATCAATTCTTCAGCACTCAGCCTTTTTCACTGTCCAACTCTCACATCCATACGTGACTACTGGAAAAACCATAGCCTTGACTAGATGGACCTTTGTTGGCAAAGTAATGTCTCTGCTTTTCAATATGCTGTCTAGGTTGGCCATAACTTTCCTTCCAAGAAGTAAGCATCTTTTAATTTCATGGCTGCAATCACTATCTGCAGTGACTTTGGAGCCCCAAAAGATCAAGTCTGACACTGTTTCCCCATCTTTTTGCCATGAAGTGATGTGACCAGATGCCATGGTCTTAGTTTTCTTAATGTTGAGCCTTGAACCAACTCTTTCACTCTCATCAAGAGGCTTTTTAGTTCCTCTTCACTTTCTGCTATAAGGGTGGTGTCGTCTGAATATCTGAGGTTATTGATATTTCTCCTGGCAATCTTGATTCCAGCTTGTGCTTCTTCCAGCCCAGCATTTCTCATGATGTACTCTGCATAGAAGTTAATAAGCAGGCTGACAAATACAGCCTTGATGTACTCCTTTTCCTATTTGGAGCCAGTCTGTTGTTCCATGTCCAGTTCTAACTGTTGCTTCCTGACCTGTATACAGGTTTCTCAAGAGACAGGTCAGGTGGTCTGGTATTCCCATCTCTTTCAGAATTTTCCACAGTTTATTGTGATGCACACAGTCAAAGGCTTTGGCATAGTCAATAAAGCAGAAGTAGATGTTTTTCTGGAACTCTCTTGGTTTTTGGATGATCCAGTGGATGTTGGCAATTTGATCTCTGGTTCCTCTGCCTCTGCCTTTTCTAAACCCAGCTTGAACATCTGGAAGTTCATGGTTCACGTATTCCTGAAGCCTGGCTTGGAGACTTTTGAGCATTACTTTACTAGCATGTGAGATGAGTGCAATTGTGCAGTAGTTTGAGCATTTTTTGGCATTGCCTTTCTTTGGGATAGGTATGAAAACTGACCTTTTCCCTCCCTGTGGCCACTGCTCAGTTTTCCAAATTTGCTGGCCTATTGAGTGCAACACTTTCACAGCATCATCTTTCAGGATTTGAAATAGCCCAACTGGAATTCCATCACCTCCACTAGCTTTGTTTGTAGTGATGCTTTCTAAGGCCCGCTTGACTTCACATTCCAGGATGTCTGGCTCTAGGTAAGTGGTCACACCATCGTGATTATCTGAGTCGTGAAGATCTTTTTTGTGCAGTTCTTCTGTGTATTCTTGCCACCTCTTCTTAATATCTTCTGCTTCTGTTAGGTCCATACCATTTAAGTCACTTCAGCTGTCTCCAACTCTTTGTGACCCCAAGGTCTGTAGCCCACCAGGCTCCTCTGTCCATGGGATTCTCTAGGCAAGAATCCTGGAGTGGGTTGCCATGCCCTCCTCCAAGGGATTATCTCTACCCAGGGAGTGAACCTGCCTCCCTCATGTCTCCTGTGTTGACAGGCAGATTCTTTACCAGGGAAGTCTATATATATCTTCTTTTTCATATTCTTTTCCATTATGGTTTATCACGGGGCAATTGAATACAGTTCCCTGGAAACTGCATCTTTTCAGCTGGGCACGTTCTGGATAACATCTGTCTGGGTATCCCCGAGAGCCACAGGCCCAAGAGAACAGCAGACACTGCTGAGTCATCCAGCTCTGGATGACTTTATCATAGGGCTTCTTAGACCCTCCTCTGAGCCATCTGAGAGCTCAAGAGCCCTGATGATCAGGAAGGAGCAGTGAAGAAAAATCAAGCAGTCACCCCTAGGCTGGAGGAGAACAAGAACCACGATTCTGCAGCAGCATCAGATCTGATTGGACCCCGACATCAGGAGATAACTGTGAACAGACCAGTGTTAGCTGTTCCGGCTACAAGCAGGCAGCAGTGAGAGGGTCACAGCTCAGAGTGGTGGACAGCTGTCCCCAAAGTACTCCATCCTCGCTGGTGGGCTTGGCAAGGAATGGCTCACCAGGGAGGGCTGGGTTTTGCTGCGAGTTATTTTTTGCATCCAGGCTTAAGCTAAGGGCATCATTCTCCATCTCGTGGCTTTGATGAGACTGCTACAGGGTGAAAGCCCTAGAGGAGGAGATGGCACCCTACTCCGGTATTTTTGCCTGGAAAATTTCATGGACAGAGAAACCTAGAGGGCTACAGCCCATAAGATCACATGGATCAGAGCTGGACATGACTGAGCACTCCTGCACGCGCGTACACACACAAGGTGAAAGAAAGTTCAAAGGGAAGTTTCGCTGATTTCAGCTCTCACCTATGTATGGCTGTGAATTTCCAAAGTTATAAATTACTGATCAGATTCAGAACGAAATTCCAGCCAGGCTTTCTATTGTGTGTGTTCCTTAGAGGTTCTCTAGAAGGATTGTCACATTTTTCTCACTGTGACCCTGGGACAATCGCATAGCTATCTAGTTCAAAAAACACAGCCTGCTTAAGTGACACATTCAAGGTCACCTAGCAAGTGAGTATCAGGGCCAGGAAGAACCCAGATAGCCCAACTCTTTTACTTTTCATAATGGACCAGGCTAATTTCTTATTTTATTTTGGCATTTTTGGAAATCGCAAAGTAGCCTGCAGTAAACTTCTCTCTTGGAAACAGACTGACTCGGTCAATTCATAAACTCGAGAGTTTGCAGCAGTAAAAGAAGTCCCTACAGGAAACAGGAAGAAAAGCTCCCGAGTTCAGTCCCTAGCCCACATCCCTGGCTCAGACAAGCAGCGGCGTTTGCCCTGACTTGCGTGGCTCAGTGCCAAGAGAGTACTGGATCTCTGTCTGGATTGTCTTCAGGACAAAGACCCTGGAAACAAAATGCGGGGAGGGGATCTTGGAGAAAGAGGAGAGAGTCCAGGCAGAACGACACGTTGCAGGAAATTCTCTATCATCAGGGAACCCCACTTGCTCCCACACCTGGTTCAGCCATGCTCCTACAAAAGTTACTGATGGAAGAACTCTGTGAACCAAGGCCTTTGACACAGAGTTCTACAGGACAGTGAGAGTGACATCAAGTGGATGAAGGCGTGAATGAAACAGTCACATGAACTCAGCCCCGTGGTAAAGGATTGTCATTCTGTGAAGCCAGCTTCCTGCTCAGAGTCATCCTGAGGATCCAGTGTGTGGTTCCACCCCACGCCCTGGTTCTCTCACCTGTGTATTTCTCCAGGGATCTCCTTGCAGGAATCTGAATTCTCCTTGCACAAGGCAGGTCGTCTTCTAAGCTCCGTCATTCTGGTGTCTTTGTGGGGACTGGGGAATGAAATTTATTTAGGGGATTCATTTGATATGAAATTGACAGATTTTTGAGCATATCTACTTTGTGTCACATACTGCCTTATGTATTGGGGATGTAAGGACAGTACTTACACACTCTAGATGCTTACTGTCTAATTTAGCAAGAAAGGCAATATCACAGGTAAGCATGAAGAGGTGTCTAATCCATCTCATTAGGAAGGGCAACCCCTGAGTTGAGCCTTGAAGGGATAAAGTAGCCACACAGGGCACTAGGAGGTGAGAGTCTAGGGAGCAGCCTCAGCCAAGTATGGAAATGGAGAACAGCATCTGGATGTGGATCAAGATTTCAGGACTCGGCGACAGTAGACTGAGGTTTAGAGCTATTGCTCGGTCCTGGTTTCCTCCTCGGCTTATTCCACACACATATCCCACGAAGAGGATGAGTTTGGAGGGTGATTCACTTGAAGAGCTCCACATGCCTCCAGTGCCATTTGTCTATTTGTTTTAACGAGTGAGATCTTAGCTTTATTTAAGGATGCCAACATGACGGTACACCAGAACCTGAAATCTGAATCCAACCAAACCCATGACAGAATACAGTTTTAATTGTGGCAAAATACACATGACCTAAAACTTACTATCTTAACCATGTCTGAGGGTACCCTAGATGGCATCAAGTACATTTCCATAGTCGTGCAGCCTTCACCACTGTCCATCTCCAGAACTCGGCCATCAGCCCAGCCCGTAACTCTGAGCCCCTGAAGCAGTAACTTCTCCTGCTCCCAGCCCCTGGTCATCTGCCTTTGTTTGCAGTCATTGAATTGTTTTTGCCTTTCATGTATAAGCCTCAGGCTGATTTTCCAACAGCAGACAATAGATCTATCCAATAGACAACTCCGGACAGAGGGACAGGCATCGGTGTTTTGGTTCTTGCCAGGAGGCTCATTTCTCTAAGATGTGACTTCAAAATGCAGAGTTAATGCGCCTTATGCTTCATAATTCAAAAAGTCTCATGCACCCCAATGTTCACTGCAGCACTATTTACAATAGCAAAGACATGGAAGCAATGTAAATGTCCACCAACAGAGGAACGGATAAAGAAGCCACGGTACACTCAGCCATAAGAAAGGATGGTGTAATGCTGTTTGCAGTGACATGGATGGACCCAGAGTTTGTCATACTGAGCAAGTCAGACACAGAAAGACAAGTACCTGATAGTACTTATATGTGGAATCTAAAATAAAAGGATACAAATAAACTTATTTACAAAACAGAAATAGAGTCACAGATATTGAAAACAAACTTATGGTAACCAGGAGATGGGGTGGGTGAAAGTTAGGAGACTGGGACTGATGTATACACCTTACTCTACATATAGAATAAGTAACCAATAAAAACGTGCTATATAACACAGGAAGCTCTCCTTAATACTCTGTAATTGTCTGTATGGGAACAGAATCTAAAATAATAATAATAATAATAATAATAATAATGGATACATGTATAAATGATTCACTTTTCTGTACACCTGCCTGAAACTAGCACAACATTTTAAATAAACCATGCATGCTTAGTCCCTCAGTCGTGTCTGACTCTTTTCTACCCCATGGACTGTAGGCCTCCAGATTCCTCTCTCTCAGGGGCTCTCCAGGCAAAAATCTTGGAGTGGACAGCCATTCCCTTCTCCAGGGGATCTTCCCGAACCGAGGTTTGAACCTGGGTCTCCTGCGTTGTGGGCAGATTCTTCACTGTCTGAGCCACCAGGGAAGTGCTAATCAACTGTGTGCTGTGCTTAGTCTCTCAATTGTGTCTGACTCCTTGTGACCCCATGGACTGTAGCCCAGCAGGCTCCTCTGTCTGTGGGAATTCTCCAGGCAAGAATTCTGGAGTGGGTTGCCATGCCCTCCTCCAGGGGAGCTTCCCAACCAAGGGATCGAACCCAGGTCTCCCACATTGCAGGCAGATTCTTTACCATCTGAGCCACCAAGGAAGCCCAAATCAACTATACTCCAATATAAATTTTAAAAAAAAAAAGGGTTCTCCTCTCAGCCTAGAGGGCAGAACCCACGGGGGAAGCATGAGCTCCCCCTGGAGTTCAGTTCTTGTGTAGCAACAATCCAGGCAA
>ML660213.1:3171070-3344119 GCA_007570785.1 Antilocapra americana
GTTCCTCCAGTCAGTGTGGAAGGAGTGTTTCAGCAAAGGGCCAGAGATGTGCTCCCAGAGACGGCAGAAATCAAGGGAAACGTAAAACGCAGGCCCTGACCACCTCTGGTCCCAAAGGCTTGCTTGAACGTCTCACCAAATGGAAGCTTTCCTCTTTCTGCATTAATCCTTTGTATGCTGGCTGAATTCCAACTCAGGTAATTACATTCTCCCTTACCCAAATCCCCCTGGCAAATTTAGTCCTTTCATAGATCTTCTTGTGATTTTTATTTTTATTTTTATTTTTTAGTTTTTGTGGTGTTTTGCTCTTGATGTGGCAGTTTTCTGAAGAGATCTTGCCTTTCTGTGAGAGAGCAGAGAGGGTGGGCCCACTGGCTCTGTGTATTATCTTCAGAAGAATTGCAGGGGTGAAGTAAAGGTGATGGAGCCATGCTGAGCAGAGCAGAACCCTGGAGAATGAGAGGCCTCTGGAGACGCCCTCATGAGACCCCTCCCTCAGGTAGGTGTGTGATCAAACCTCTGATGTTAGCCACTGACTTCTTGGTATAAAGTCTCCATGACCGTCTGCAGTGAGACAGCCAGTTTTATTACTCTTTGGGCAAATGATTTGAACTTATCCTTAAATGGGACCCCTACGGCTTGGGTGTTGCCAGTCCCCCCTCTGTTTCTTGTGTTTGATTGACAGACAGTCTATTGTTTGTTTTCCCAACGTTATGATCTGGATTTTGCTTGGGGATGAAGGCACTGTAGATGTTTCTAGTTATTTGGATCCAAAAATCTCTAAAACATGCCAGCAATTACATGCCAGTAATTATATTTTAAACATCACCATATCATCAAACTATAATCAGTTATTTGATACACTCCAACCCATGAAGCATTTGTTGAATGACTATGCCCCCTTCTCTTCCATCTAAGTCACCTTGAGGAAGTTAGCTAATAGTTTCATGCTTTGGTTTTCTTATCTGTAGCTTGAGGATGATAAGAATAGCTACTTCATAAGGTTGTTTTGATGATTTATTGGGAGTGCATGGAAAGTCACTACTACTACTGTTATTACAAATTATTACTTATTATAAAACACTAAATATTAAGCAAACATATATATATATATATATATATAGTGGAATTGATCTTCTAAGAAGGTAATAAAATACTCAAAATATCTCTTAAATAAAATGAGGAAACCAAGGTAACTAAGCAATTGTCCTGCCCTCAGTACACTTGTGATCTAATGAAGGAGTCAAATGTCCTTTTCTCTTAATTTTTAATGTAGTTTTTTTCAAATTAATTTGTTTATTTGGTCAGGTGAGGTCTTAGTTGCATCATAGTGGATCTCTCATTGTGGCTCAAGGACTCTCTAGTTGTGCTCAGGCTCAGTAGTCCTAGCACATGGGTTTAATTGCTCCATAGCCTGTGGGATCTTCGTTCCCCGACCAGAGATTGAATCCACGTCCTCTTCACTGCAAGATGGATTCTTATCCTGGGCCACCAGCGAAGTCCCAGAGTCATATGTTCTTCTTCAGTGCTGTCGTCCTAATACCTAGATCCATGCCTGGCATTTACAGTGGAAGGCCAATAAATGTTTGTTATTAGGATTATTGAATGTATAAAGGACTTAAGCACAAACATACAGAAGGCAAATTGCCAATGAGGAGAATTGAGGACAGCTTCATACAGAGGTTTGCATCTGATCTTTGAGTTCTCTGGTTGAAGTCAATGATTGAATTCCGTCTCAGGAATGGATATGATCTCGATACATCAGGAAAAAAAGTGAAAGGCCCTCAAAATCACTTATTGAAACAGTGTTTCCCAATTTTTATTGGATCATAGGACATGGAGAAAATAATATTTACACAGGACACTGGTCAAAGACTGTATGTAAGGCCATGCTCCCCAAGAGAACAGAGACTTTGGCTATTGTGGTCAGCCTTGAATCCCCAACACCTAGGATGGCACTTTGCAGATATTAGTCGAATAGCAGCAAAGGGGAAACACTTGGAGCTGGTCTGTAAAAGGCACGATTGGGGCCACTGGGGTGCAGGACTCATAAGAAAATGCAGAAAGAGTCAAGAAAGGCTGGAGGCAAATCTAAGATGCTTTTGAATGCTGTCCCAAGTTGTTCTTTATTCACTAGGGCATGGGATTTACTAAAAATTTTGGATTGGAAGCTCTTAATAAGAAAGACAGGTCTGGGTGGGGGCTGTGTAAAGAACAGAGACAAATACTAGGAGAAGAAAATAAAAAAGGTGACTATTTGTACTGTCAGGGTGGCATACAGTGAGGGACTGAAATACTGGGTTGGCCAGACTGTTCAAATACAAATGAGCTTTTTGGCTAACCCAATAGGAAGGGGAATGTTAAGAAAAGACATGAAGAAATATTTGATAGGACATTGCTGGAGAGAGTTGAAAAAGGCAAGGCAAGAGTTATATCATTGCTAATGAGCTATTTCAGCCTGGTGGAAGAAGTGTTAGTTGCTCAGTCGTGTTCAATTCTTTGTAACCCCATGGACTGTAGCCCACCAGGCTCCTCTGTCCATGGGTTTCTCCAGGCAAGAATCCTGGAGTGGGTTGCCATTCCCTTCTCCAAGGGATCTTCCTGACCCAAGGATCGAACCCAGGTCTCCTGTGTTGCAGGCAGATTATTTACCCTCTGAGCTACCAGGGAAGCCCAGAGTACTTAACCTCTCCATCTGTTTCCACATCTACAGAATAAGTGACCCTAACTATTCTTTCAGTGCCATTCATACTCTAATTCTAAAATTAGAGTATTTTAGAATTCTCTAATCTTATCAAATTCTCAGTACATTAGAAAGGTCTCTCTTTGTCATTTTCCCCACCCCTTCTCCACCTCAGTTGGCAGTGACATTTCAGTTTCCTACTTTGGACTCCCTTAATTCTTTGAAGAATTTCAGGCTAACATTCATTGAAGTATCGTGTATAGATCCTTAGGGCACAGGGTGGAATCATGTTCCCTACGCCGTCTGAAGATACTCAACTGGCAATGTCTTCCCTCTGGTTTTCTCTTATTCATTGTGTCTTCTAGGGGAACCTCTGACATAGATTTTTTTTTTCTTATGAGTAAGAATCGTGTCTTACTCCCCTTTGCCAATGCAAGCTTGGCATAGAATAACTGCTCACACAACTATGAGGGACAAATGAATGAATGAGTAAATGCTTTGATGATGGGGAGACATCCCTTGGATTGTAGCTTTTTGGCCACTGGGAAGTTCTAGTCAGATCCTTTATGACAAGAAACTGGTTGACAGCATCTTTTGTTTTTTTCTTTCCTTGAGAACTCTTAAGCTAAATGTTTTTCTAAACCTTTGTTCTCCCACAGCTATTGCTGTCATTTGCTTCTTGGCCTTTCTCCTCTAGAAGTGGTTACCTTCCCAAGCTCGTCTGAAGGCTGGAGAATCAATTGTGTCATCCTTTTCTCTTAGGATTAGAACACTGACTGTTATGTGCACAGAAATTCCATCCATGGTATCAACATAGTCTTTCCAGGATAAAGACCTAGAATGAGTTAACAAGCATCAACACATTTGCTAAACTTAAAAGAGTACTCTATTATTGTGTGGCAATTGGTAAAGAACTTATTAATTAAGGATATAAGATAGAGAGAAATCTCCCAAGAGGCAAAAAGCCATTACAAAGACATTGTGGAACCAATCTAGCAGTTAATGGAATACTCAGAGGTTCTTTAAAAAAAAGAGAGAAAGTGGTGGGGGGGGTCACTTTTCAAAGGGTGTCACCAAATTAATGATGTATTATAGATTGTGGGGAAACTTTACCAAAAGACAGG
This sequence comes from Antilocapra americana, assembly GCA_007570785.1. Lineage (NCBI taxonomy): Eukaryota > Metazoa > Chordata > Mammalia > Artiodactyla > Antilocapridae > Antilocapra > Antilocapra americana. Next base: position 3,174,878 of record ML660213.1, read on the forward strand.
TAGAATATAAAAACAAAGCAAAAAGCCTCCTAAACTTTTGTTTTCATACAATCCAATCTTTGTATGGTAACATCTCCTGATCCTAAATACACACTCACTCCACCACAAAGCATAAAAGTAAACTGAAATGGAAATCAGAATCAAACTAGTGTTGCAAATGAGAATTAATAGTACATTTGCTTTTGTTCTGAGACAAAATAAATAACTCATTTCAACTGCCTGTGAGTTGTTTGTTTAAGACAGAACTAGCAAATTAACAAGAAATGCCAGGCTCTCCTCCATTTCCCTTTTCAATTTTAAGTTTCCCCCTACAGGTTATCTGGTCGTATGAGAACAGTGTTGTGTTTTAGAGAGGGATTTGGTGAGATGAGGCAAAAGCAGAGGATTACCCAGGAATTGGGTCCCTGGGGTGATAACAGAGATCTGACAGACCTGTTCTATTAAGATGCTTATCTTCGCAGCTCCAGCCCTGTGAGCAGGCACCCACAGACCCTGACTGCATCAAGCCTCCCAACCACATAGCATCGCAAAGCAATGGTCGCAGGATCTTAATAACTCTGTGTTGGATCTCAGTGAACCTTTCACCTTTGAAGCAAAACCAGACCTGAGAAATATTAATATCTTCATCAGAGGAGCAGCATATAGGTTCAGAGCACGAGAATGAGAAAAATCAGGGACATTAGATTCTTTATGTTGCAATTCACATGTAACCTAGACCAATCCTCTGACCACAGATAATACATTCATAAGTTAAAACTTGTGAATTCTTTATTCCACATTTTTGGAGGGAGGAGTGAGATGCATTTACATTAATGAACATAAAATGGGAAAGTAGAAAGATCACTGGACATGGAATGTGAACATTTGATTTTGAATTTATATGAGTTTACATGAGCTCTGCTATCAGGATGTATTGCTCACACTTCTTGAGCCTTTTCTTTCTCATCTGCAAAAGGGGGTAAAATCATACCCACCTTGCCTGCCTCGTACAGTAGATATAAAGCTCACATAAAATAAAATAAGCCAGAGCACTATACCATCCATAGAATTTTAAGATGGTGGTGATGATGATGATGATGATGATAAGTTATTAACTCAAAGCAAATACCTTAGTCTGTCTTGAAAGGAAATGACTAAGCTTTGTGATAAATGGTGGTAGAAATGGAAAGATAGTTTATTTATTTATGTATTTGTGCCAGGTATTAGTTGCAGCAAGTGGGACCTGGAATCTTTGGTCTTCCTTGAAGCATGTGAGATCTTTAGTTTAGCACTTAAACTCTTATTTTTGGTGGGTGGGAACTTAGTCCTCTGGCCAGGCATCAAACCTGGCTCCCTATGTTAGAAGGCAGATTCTTAACCACTGGACCACCAGGGAGGTCCCTCAATGTCTTTTTCAACACTCTTGTTCTACATGTTTAGTTTCTGAGTATGTTTCTACTTGATACAAAAGATAGAGGTCAAATGGGAGTTGAATAACTTGGCTTGCTTTCTATAACGTACCCACTAAGTATTATGCCAAACCTTCTCAAATATGCATTTTTGTCTTTGTCCTGCTGGCTCCAAATATAGTTAGATTTTTCTTTTATTGTTCTCTCCAGTTTCATAAACTTGATCCATTGTTAGGCTCAGTCTTTCTAGGCCTATCTTTTTGCAGTTTTATATTTGAGTTCATCAGAGTTTTCTTTACCTAATCAGTTATATTGGTTTCTATAATCTAATCTCCCAACACATTTTGGTAACTGGCATTGCATGTAATTAAGGTAGAATTTAATCTCATACTGGCTCTCAGATGCCTTGAGTGTCTTTTAGGATTTCTTTTAGTCTTTGTTCACAGGACTATTAGGTGCTTAAGAGCTTGGCTCATAGAGAAAATCTCTTTCTATGCTTGAGGCACTCTTCTTTGATATTACAGAAGTTCATAGGAATGTACTGAACTTCCCCCACCATAATTTCCTGTTTTTTACTACCTGCTTATCACTTAAGACTTAAACTTTCTGATCTCCCTGCCTAAAACTTTCTTTTATATCTATTCTTTACATATCAGGTTCTTTCTCATGTCTGTGTCTTCATTTTAATGCTATATCCTCAGAAAGGACCTTCATGGTTGTAATAAAGTAGCCTTTGATATATACAAGCCCATCCACCTACCCACACACTTGATCTTATCACCCTATTTATTACTCTCATGATACTTAGCATGGTTGGTACTTGACCTGTTGACTGGTTTGCTTCCCCATATGTTCTTTCTCTCCCTGACCCCTCCTCCCACCAGTCCCACATCTACCCACTACACCTTGGATCTTGTCCATCTTGTTCACTGATGTTTCCCAGTTCCTAGCACAGGGTCCATCCAATAAATATGCACTGGATGAATGAATGGTCTATTTCTACATTATTCTCTATGACCTAAGAGGCAGAGTCTAAATACATTAACTGAGTGAACTTGTATGAAAGGGAAAGTCTATTCTTAGAGAGCAAATAAAATTGAGATTATTTATTCCATAATTTTAATTTTGTAGGTAAGTGTTCAAAGAAGTGACATAGTTTGTACAAGGTTTCATTTTTTAATGATTGGTAAAGCCAGGAGTAGAAGCTAAGCCTTTTGACTTCCAGAGGAGTAAGCATCAATCAATGAGCCTCTTCCCACTGGCACTTATGAATTTTATTGCCCAACTTCCCCAGAACCTCACAACTTGAATGCTCCACTCCAGCAAACCAAACCAACACCACACAGCTTGTTTGTTGACAACAGCAATAGCAAATCCTTGCTGTCTCTACTATATAAAGCAGACTCTCCCCACCCATTCCCCCCATTCCCCCCATTCACTGAAATTCTGCTCAGAAAATCTTTTCTTTGTCAAGTTTTACTTTTGTAATCCCAATCAACTCTAATCATATCAGGCTCTCTGTTAATTGTTGAGCTCTTGCTACTTCTGCTTTCCTGCCTGGATGGTAAATCTGGAACTCATTTTTTCATTGACATTTCCTCACTGAAGTTGATTGGAAAAATGGCTATCCTATGTTGCAGTTCCTTCCATAAAGAGGTAGAATCCATTGCTCCATTGGATTCTATTTCTTTTTTTAAACCTTTTATTTTATATCGGAGTATAGCCAGTTAAACCATGTTGTGATAGTTTCAGATGGACAGCAAATGGACTCAGCCATACATATACATGTCTATTTCTTAAATCTGCGCTTAACCATCTGACTTGCTTTGGCCAATGGGATATTGACAAACGTTTTTCAAACAGAGGCTCAAAAAATGCTGGTGGCATTATGATTTGCTTTCTCTTCTTGCAATTGAAATCCTGAGACCATCATATGAAAGGCATACTCTAGCCTTCTGTAAAGGCTACATAAAGAAAAACCTGAACACCTTGACTGGTTGCCATCTAACTGCAGACATGTGAGTGGAGCCATCCTAGGCCCCCAGCTTTCAGTCCATCTGCCAAATGACTGCAGACCTATGAGTGAGCTCAGACGAGAACCTCAAAAGAATTGCCCAAATGAACCCAGCCCCAATTGCCCATCCACAGAATTGTGAGCTAACAAATGACTGTTGTTCTATTTTTTTTTAAGATTTTTAAACACTTTTGTGATGTTTTATTTTAAATCTTTATTGAATTTGTTAAACTATTGCTTCTGTTTGTTTTATGCTCGGGATTTTGGACTCTTAGCCATGTGGGACTTAGATCCCTGACCAGGGATGGAACCTGCACCCTCTCCATTGGAAGGTGACGTCTTAACCCCTGGACCGCCAGGGACTGCCATGACTGTTGTTTTCAATCACTAAGTTCTGGGATGTTTTGTTACACAGCGAAAACCAGCCTCATATACTCACGATGCTTCCTACATTGCTTTCTAGACGTATTTGCTGCTTCACAGGTGCACTTCATTAGTGGATGATCCGTTTATCCCCATTTCACAGAGAGGAAAGATCCATGCCAAGAGGCTTTTCTAGTATCGATGTCCTGACAGGCTTAATTCTTTAGATTCCATGCATTAGAGATCAATCTTCCTTAGACATTTTTCAAGGGAACAGCCACTAAAAATGTTTAGGAAGGAATTAGGAAGTTAAGGATGTACAGACAGTTCCTGAAAGCTGGACTTCAAAACTATAAGCCTGAGCTTAAATAGGGTTTACAAAATTAATAAAGCCAGATTCCAATTTCCTTTGTTTCCCTTATATTTTCTAACCAGCAGCTATCAACTTGCACCAAAAAAATCTAGAGTGTTACAAGACTGAAGTTACTAGAACTACCACACAATAATCATCACAATAATTATTGATAGTATTTATTGATCATTTCTAAATGTTAGGCATTATTCACATCCATATCTCTGCTGCTGCAATAACCCTACTAATAGGTACACTTACCTAATACAGTGGAGCTTCTCTGATGGCTCAGACAGTAAAGAATCTGCTGGCAATGCGGGAGGTCCAGGTTCGATCCCTGGGTTGGAGAAGTGAATCACCACCCACTCAAGTATTCTTGCCTGGAGAATTTCATGGACAGAGGCCAGAACCCATGGGGTCACAAAGAGTCAGCCACGACTGAGTGACTAACACCTGGAGAAGTTAAGAAACTAGTCCCAACTCACACAGCTAGAAAGACAGAGAACTGAAATTCGAGCCAGGGTCAGTCGGTGAGCTTTCTCATCTAGCACTTTTCTCCTTTGGATTGAATGCAATGCAATTCCTGTTTCCTTCCACATATTAAGGATGCAGATCATGAACCTCACATCCAAGAATACCTGCGGGGACTGTTCCTTAGCATGAAAGCAGAGTCTCTGTCATGTATCAACATGTAAGTGATTTCACTTTCAAACAGCTTAAGTCTGTTATCCTTGGAATACCCCTAGAAAAGCCTCCTATTTGTCTGCAGTATTTGCTTTTCAACCTGAGTTTTGAGGAGGCAGAAGGGAATACGTTAAGCCATGAACCGGATGCATTTTTTTTCTAACACAGAGCCAGATAAAATACAATACGACCTTTCCATATTTCTGAATTAAATTCCTTAAAAAAAATCCTCAAAGGAGGGCTCAATATTTAAAAACTTAGCCTTGAAGCTAGGAACAGCTTTTATAAATACATTTTATGCTCCCAATAAGAGACCAGTGCACAGGACATGCATCTCTGTTAGTGACATTTCACATTTCTTAAAAGTAGTAAAACTGAACACTATGCTTTTAATTTTACTTAACTGATCATCTCATACCTGCTAGTTCCATTTTAGTATTGCCCTTCCCCCTCAGTTATGGGCTTATAAACTCAGTTCACTTCATTGCATCTGACAGATACTGGAGTTGCCCAAAAGTTGTTTGGGTTTTTGCACGCCATCTTACAGAAAAAGTCAAATGAACTTTTTGGCCAACCTAATATTTGTTCTCTAACTGCTCCATATCCAGAGACCTTTAAGTTTTGTTTTTGGTTTTTTTTTTTTTTTGGTTGCACTGGGTCTTCGTTGCTGCTCGCGGGCTTTCTCTAGTTGCAGCAGGTGGGGGCTGCTCCTTGTTGTAGTAGTGAGGCTTCTCCTTGAGGTCGCTTCTCTTGTTGTGGAGCACAGGCTGTAGGCACACAGGCTCAGTAGGTGTGGAAAATTGGCTTAGTCGCTCCACGCCCTCTGAAATCTCCCCAGACCAGGGATTGAACCCATGGCCACTGCATTGGTAGGAGGATTCTTATCCACTGTGCCAGAGGCCTTGATGATTTTGTGATTTTATCATCTCACTTCCTGGAGCCCCACTTCTCGGGCCCTCAGGTTTGCACTCATGTGTAGGTCTTCTGGTGTCCCCTCCTCCTCTGCTGGCACTTGACTCTAGTTTTCATTGTATCCCAGTGGCTAAGACAGTTCTGGACACATGCAGGGGTTTATAGTGTCACATTGTATTATGCCTTTCTGTATCCCTACTCTGCACACTTTCTACTTTGCACACACAGGACATTCTCTAAATATTGTGAATGAATTAATGGAGGCATAATGGGAATGATCAAAGTAAAGAAAGTTCATCATGACCGCAAGCAGCTCTTAAGGGCAGGGGACCAATGACAGTGTCCTTCCTCTATATTTATTTACCTTTACAGAGGCAGGGTTCCTTTCTTTCATCAACTTTTTTGCCCTAATATTCCAAACCTGATGCTTTCCAGGTGGCACAGTTAGTAAAGAATTCACCTGCCAATGCAGGAGAGACAAAGATGTGGATTCGACTCCTAGGTCAGGAAGACCCCCTGGAGGAGGGCACGGCACCCCACTCCAGTATTCTTGCCTGGAAACTCACATGGACAGAGGAGCCTGGAGGGCTACAGTTCATGGGGTTGCAAAGAGTTGGACATGACTGAGTGCATGCACCTATACACAACCTTGTTAAAATAAGCCAGTTTCTTTTCCCAACGAGGCCAGTTTCATAAATATAAGTCTGCTAACTTACATACCAGCTGAAACAGGGTGGGAAGTTGGCATCTGGGACCTGGGACACTTTGGTGCAGGCTTGCACCTGGAAAAAAGTCTCCTTGAGCAACAGATACACTAAGAAACTATAAGGGACTAAAAATAATTGTGTATATGAACAGTTGGAGCAAATTATGAACAAGATACAAAAAAGACCAAAAGCAACTGCCACTTCTGAGGTGTCTGGAGCAAAAGCGGGAAACTGAGCATGACCCCTACCAGGCTGCCCCTCTTTGGCCTGAGCCGGACCTGCCCCCCTTCTCTCACCCTATTTAAGGGACCCGCTCACCCTGTCTTGACCCTGCCAGGAACAAGCAAGAGAACCTAGTACCTGCTTCCGCTTCCTCATGCTGCAGCTTGAGTCCCAGCAAATCCCCGTCTGAATTTCTCACCTGGCCGCTTACCAGTTGCTGTGGATTAAGGCGGTGAAGAGCGCTGGTGGGTAACACAGCCATCTTAAGAACCATAGCAAGCTGACTATTTCAATCTGAGAATTAAGTGACCAGAGACACTTAAAAAGCACAGCTTAGCAACTCTCTTAGTTCCCTTAAAAACAGCAGCATTCTATAGACGCCAAATTGCAGAATCCAATTCAGGATGCAAATTACCACAAAGAAAAGGAAATAGCGGCCAGAATTCTCCCTTGCCAGGTGATACCCACTAAGCTAAAATTCATGCATCTGGAAAATAATATAACATTAAAAAAAAACTTATTTCCCTGAAATGAGAACCACTTCTGATGTGTTTACTCTTGTATCTGTTTCAACCCTACTTCTGTGGAAATGAAGTTATCGAAATGTCTGTGCTGGGTGATGGGGCCGCACCAGGACAACACAAAAGAGATGAGAAAAGAGCAAGAGGGAGGGGATATGTCACATCCTGACTACAGGGAAACAGTGCAAAACATCTAATCACAGCAGTGCCAGGGAACTTGAACCTGTCGAAAGAGATCCTGCGCTCTCCGTGCTTAATTGCGGTTGATGGCTGCTGGCCAGTCATGCATGACAATGCATGCGGGTCTGGCTGCTCCCTGCCTGTGCTCATTGCTGTCAGCCTTCACTCCAGGTGATGAACACAGTCCTCGGACCCTGCAAGAGGGGTCTGGGCCAGAGCTGGTGGAGGGGATGGGGGATGGGGGCTGGTGAGGGCTGGAGCAACCCCTCATGGACACAAAGTGGCTTGTACGCAAATAACCCATAGCTAAACAGAGGTCGTTAGAAATAAAAACGTGGTAACCAGCTTCCATCCTTACTTCCTTTCCCCAAGTGTCCAGCAGATTTGTTTTCCTTGAGAGAAAATAAATCTAGGACACCCTATTCAGATGGGTAGGACATCTGTGACCCGAGGTATATCTACTGGCCACGTGTGACTCTTCTGTTTGGTAGATTCTGTTTCAGCACCGGCTTGATTCTGGATGGAGAAATGTCAGTTGCACTTGAACAGCAAAGCGTATTATGGTCAACTCAGTACTTTTAAATTTCTTTCTGTCTGCACAAGAGGCAAAATCGTGTTTCTGTTTATTCCGATGACAAGGAAAGCCCCGAAGCGCTTGAGAAAAAAGATGGTTTATGAAGTCTAGAGTGGCACTGATAATTTGGAAGAAATTCATCAGTCCTTTTGCAGCCTAATTATTCATTTTTAGTGTGGGATGAGTTGCAAAGTTCTCTAGAGTTGTAGACCCCGGAGAGAGTGTTTTAAGGCATAAATCTGTAAAAGAAACCTCAAAACACATAAGTTCCAGGCAGAATAAAATGATGCATTTGAGGTTAGGAACAATTTTCCACAGAAGGTCCATCACTTGTTTTCTGCCCGTGAAGTGTTGGGAAGAGCTTAACTTCCTCTGGGTTTTAATTGCTTCATCTCTAAAAATAGACATTTCTACCTCATGGGGATGCTCTGAGGATTAAATGAGCTGATGTCTACTTATGAGCTTCCTTGCAGATAAATAGACAAACTGCAGGCATGCAAGGGCAAGGATTTGTAGCTATTTATTTTTGTAAACTTAGTGACAGAGCACAATGATAAAGGGTACAAACTCTGAAATTAGTCAGGACTAGATACTGACAGACTGTGATACTAACTAGCTGTTTACTTGTGTGTTCATTTTCTTTTCATTTTAGTTTATTTTAACTTGTGTGTTAATTTTCTCATCTTAAACAATGAAGATAATTATCCTTACCTGAGAAAGAGTTGAGATCATAGGCCTAAGAGATCTGACATACAGTAAATATTCAGTGAATAGTATTAACTCCCGGCTCCAAGCACATATTACAGAACAGAAAACTAGAAATAAGTTTATGTACTGAAAATGATTCATTCATGGCAGGGTTACAGTTTTTGTTGATTGGCAGTTTGACATGAACTGTGTAAGTATCCTTAACTATTTTCTCAGCAAGAACCCGAATGAAGGATGGGAGCAAGGAAACTTATACCATGAAGGAAATTTATCTTTTCTCCACAATACAACTAGTTTCACTTTTTTTCTGATTATATAAACAACATCTGTTCATTAAAAAAAAAATTAAAGCCAACCAATCAATAAAAGAAAGTCAAAATCACCTGAAATTTCACAATCCTGTGATAACTATCATTAATATGATATGAATCAACAACATTTGAACAGTGCTTGGCGTGTCAAACACTCAAGAACACATTAGATAACATTAGCGTTACTTCCTTTACGAAATATTTTGCCATATCAAATTAATTAAGTATTTATGTCATAAATGTTTCTAACTTCTCAGTTTTCTTTTTGCCTACATTCTCCAGGTTATTTATGTAGTCTCCTAAATTTACTTGAAAATTTGTTTTCTTTTTTAAAAATCAGGATGAATCAAAATTGATTGTGAATAAATTTCATTATTTCCCAGGATTTATTTCTGAACTTTATATTTTGTCCACTGGTCCATTTGGCTAGTCCTCTTCCAGTTCATATTGTTTTGATTAAAAAAATTGTAACAATTTTTCATTGCCACTTTTCTCTCACATATTTGTCTTGGCTCTTCTAGCCTAATTTTTTGCCTTTGGAATATTGCTAGTTTAAAAGACAGCCAAGGAAAGTTTCTGTTGGGATTCTAAGTAGATCTTCATTAATTATACCTATATTAGTTTTTTAAGTTGATATTTTATTATTTTATGTCTTCCTACCTGACTTAGTCTGTTGCAATTGCTATAATGAAATATCATAAACTGAGTGACTTATAGACAACTGAAATTTATTTTCAGAGTTCTTATAGACTGGGAAGCCCAGTATCAAGATGCCAGCAGAGTCAGTGTCTGGTGAGGACTTGCCTTCTGATTCACAGATGGCGATCCTTTTAGTATTTCCTCACACTCAGGAAGAGGCAAGGGAGCTTCTTGTGTCTCTTTCATAAGAGTATTAATCTCATTCATGAGGGCTATACAATCATGACCTAATCACCTCCAGAAGGCTCTGCCTCCAAATACCATCACATTGGGGATTAGGTTTCAAGATACAAATTTGGAAGGGACACAACAGTCTGTGTATGGGTGTGTGTGTGAGTTGCTCAGTAGTGTCTGATTCTTTTCGACCCCATGGACTGTAGCCCACCAGGCTCCTCTGTCCATGGAATTCTCCAGGCCAGAATACTGGCAAGAATACTGCCATTCCCTGCTCCAGGGGATCTTCCCCACCCAGGGATAGAACCCAGGTCTCCTGCATTGCAGGCAGAGTCTACCGTCTGAGCCACCAGGGAAACCCTGAACAGTTTATAGCACTACCCAAACTAATACTATATCTTTCTATTGTTTCGATCTTGTTTTATGTCCTTCAAATAAATTTGTTTTTCTAGTAGACATTTTGTAGCTTTCTTAATAATTTTAATTGTTTGTTAATCCTCTGTCAATTAGCAAGTGAAACATTTTTTCTCATTTTTATTTCTCCCTAGTCATTGCTAGAATAAAGGAAAATTTGAATCTCTTAGATTTTCTGAAATTTCAGGATGTGTCTCTGCAGCAGCTTGTGTTGCATAACAATGAAAGAAAATATGTATTTTCTTTTCAAAAATTTATACTGATCATTTTATTTCTTTTTGTAAACAGTGAAACCTTAAAAGCAATGGTGAATAAGAATGGCAGTGGCATACACCCTCTGTTGCTCCCGATTTATTTAGGGTTGACCTCTAAATAACAAAAATTTTTCCTTTACGTTGTCTTCTGTTAACTTGATAACCTTATCTTCCATATTTATTTCCCTGATTCATTTTGAGTCTGTCATTGTATTTGAGATTAAATAGAAATCATATTATTTTTCTCTGTAGAGTGAGTCAACTCCATCTCTATATTGTCTGCTCTTCTGACACAAATTTGTGGTACCGTTTTATCAAAAACTAAGCTTTCATGCAGCAGCAAGCTTTTATGGGTTTGGACCTAAAAATTCTATTCTGCCCATTGAACTATTTGTCCATTATTGTGTTGTACCATGTTTTTTTTTGTTTTAGCAAATCTTCATTTCCTGTAAGTTGTCTCCCCTTTTCATTCTTATTTTTCAGAGATTAGTTAGTTTTTACTTAAAGTTTATTTTTTCTTCTACAATTTTTAAATTATTGATTTGAATTTAGAATTCATTTTTTTACTTCCTCAAAAATGTAACTTTCTTTTGTGCTTTAATTTTAATTAAGATTGTGATAAATTTGCAGATTAATTTTGGAATAATTAGAATCTGTTTAATGTTAAGTTTTTTCATATAACAATATGAAATGTGTTTATATTTGCATCTTAAAAAAAACCAGTGCCTTCTTGAGGGTAGATCATTAATAATAACCTTATAACATTTTCTATGCTACTTCAAACTTTCTACTTCTTGGAATCATTTTTATTATTTATTTTTTGCTAAGAAACCATTTATTTTTCTACATTTTATTTTGTCTTTATTCTCAATAGATTTAATCTAGTATTAAACTTTATGTCCAATCTCTTCTGTTTCTGTGGTTATGACTCCTTTCTTGTACTAATTTTGATTACTTATGCTTTTTCTCTTTTTCCTTAAGTTCCCAGGCATTTATATATTTGATCAGTTCTCTTTTCATTTTCTAAAATAGTCAGGATTTAAATTTTTTAATTCTACTAATTATTTTCTATTTCATTTCTTGCAACTTTTATATTTTTCCTCTTTATTGCTGCTGTTTTATTTCAACAGATTTTTAAAAATCTCTTAAAATGACTTAAGTCAACTGATTTCCAGTCTTTGAATCTTAATAATAAATGTTATTAAAGCTGTAAACTATCCTAGATTTACACTTGAATTCTGTGAAATACATCTTTTCATTGCTTTCTAAATACTCTTCTTCCAACCTAAAGAGTATTTTGTAAAGTGAGGATTGGAGAGGAATCATTGTTTCATTATTTATTTACAATTGTGTTGGATTGTAATTAGAGGATGTGAACTTTAAAGTCACTTTTTGCTCAAAGATACAACCAGTTTTTATTAATACTTTATGGAAAAATAAAAGCAATGTATGTTCTTTATTCATAGTATATTAAATTGATTGGTTGTAATTCCTAATTCTTTGATGTATGTCCTTAGTTATTTTTGTCTATAGTTGTCCAGTTCTAAAAGATGCATATTTAAATTACCCATGATGAGTATGTTAAGCAATTATTTTTTTTTAGATATTTCACTCATATAATTAGCTGCTCTACTGTTTGATATGCACGTTTATTACTTTTATATCTTTTTTGTAATTTGCCTTTTATTATTATTGTACATACTGTCTCTCTTTATTCTGCTTAGTTCTTTGGATTTTATTTTTCTCCTTGTCTGACTTTCACATCACTTCTACTTTCTCCCCTTCCTCTCCCTCTTCCTCCTCTCCTCCTTTTTCTTTTATGTGTACTAGATAGTTCATTGTCTATCCTGTTGCCTTTGAGATTTTTAAAATCACTTTTTGAAAAGGTGTTTCTTATAAATGACATGACTGAGTTTTTCTTTTTAACCCATCATGGCTCAATATTCTCTCATTAGAAGGTTTCAGCTCATTCATCTTTAGTTTTACAACTGATAGTCTCAATATTACTTGTACTATCATGTTTCTATTTGATATTTCTTCAACTTATTGTTTCTTTTATCCCTTTATCTTCCTTTTTCTCTGGTTTGACCAAATTGCTATTCGTTCTCTTTCCACCTTTTTAAATTTAGAAGTTCTATTATTTTCAGGTTTTATAATTCTACTTTTCGATCCTACCAAATGTAATCAAACACATATTTCTGTATTTCTTTGTTAAGAAATAGTTCCCCTGGTCTTCAGTTTCAAGTGTGTGTTCTCCAAGCTTTGAGAGTTAATATATTTGTTCGGAACTCCTCAATGCCTCTTATAAGAAGGCTCTCGCAGCTCAGCATTGCTTTTCTCTCCAACTCATGTTCTACAGGCCAAACATTACCCGGGAAAAAAGTCTTGTACTTGCTCTCTCCACCCTTCAGGCCCTACTGGTCTACGAACACCAAGAGCTTCCAGCTCAAGAGTGATGTCTTTTTCGCTTGAAGATGGCTCCAGAGGGCCAACATATTGAGGCTTCTGCTTATTATCCACCTAAAATCTTTCTTTTTTACTGTTCACTTTGGATATTTTTATTTTATAAAATTATTTATAACAAAAGTACTCTGAGTGGAAGCAAAGTTTCAAGACCTGTGAAATATTTACACTCAAATATTTATGCACGTCAATTCAGAGAGAGAAAGAGAATACCCGCCATTTAGCAACAAGTCAACTTGACTTTCGACTTTTAGCATTATATAAAATAGACTATGATGCATTGCCCCCTTTACTTCTTGTCCTGGCCCCTGAAAATGTAACAGTAAATATTCTACCATCAATCCAAATGGCAAGCTACAGCAGACTCCTGGAGAACAGTACTGTATAAAATTTTTTCTTAAATTAACCTTTCCTGTTAATATTTACCTTATAGCTATTAGAAATAAAAATCATTGCAAGTAATGTTTTATATGATGTTTTAAAAATTATCTGATTTTTAAATCTAATATTAAAAAATGATCTGAGCCTGCATTTATTTGGAAATCCACTTTCATCTACCTTATTTTGGTAGATCTTGTACTGTTTGTATTTCCAACTAATATTGTCCTATTTAGAGTATATTTTAACTTTATAAATATTAATTACTAGCAATACTTTCTTATTTGTTCTTTTACAAATTGATCTCTGTAAGTCTCTGAGGGTATTTTTAACCTAGCTTCTTCATTCATTGTGAAAACACAGACTTGGCTGATTCCATGCCATTTCTCAAGGCATTAAGCATTCACATGGTCTGACCTCCAGCCTCCCTTTACCACTTGCATTGCTCCCATCTAGGGAAGGACATGAAATTATTTTTTTTTAAATGTGAGGGCACTTCCCCTGTGGTCCAGTGGTTAAGACTCTGCCTTCCAATGCCGAGGTTGCTGGTCTGATCCCTAGTCAGGGAACTACAGTCTCACAAGCCTGAAGCATGGTCAAAAATTTAAAGAAGAAAAATGTGGTGAAACCTTTGTTAGGAGGCTGATGAACACTAGATGAAGAATTACCCTCTTTTGGCTTTGGTTGGTACATAGCCACTTACTTGAACTACTTCTGAGAGTTGACTTAGTGGACCGCCCTCCAGTCTGGAGAGAGGAAAATCAGTTTGTGTGCTCATTTGGTTTGGAGACAATAATCTGACAGCTCTGTCAAAGGTGTGAATATTTTGCTAGCACATAACAAATCCTGACAAGCTGGACTTCATCATCCTCTGCAGCCCTGGGTGAGAGTGAGCCCTGTGGTGAGAAGGGAGATGAGTCAGAATTGGACGTAGAACTTTCTGGAAGGCAGGGGAGTCTGGGCATAACCATGGCACATATAAACACAAACACGCACACATAGTCACACACACACACACACACACAGAGCTCTCTGAGGTAGTATATAATTCAGGAAGTTGGATTTTTGTTCTCTTCATGTAGAAATTATCAAAAGAAAAATCTAAATGTCAAGATGCTTTTTCAGCATAACGAGATTGATGCACTTAATCTTACATGAAATCAACAAGCATGTATTTCCTGGGGAAATATGCTGTGTACAATCCAGGTCAAAACACTGGAAAATGCCAATATAATATAGCCTATGTTTTCAGAGGCCAACTCTCTTAGATAATATTTTTTAAAAGGAGTTGGGTGAAGTTACAAATTATTACTGTTGTTCAGTTGCTCAGTCATGTTCAGCTCTTTGTGACCCCGTGGACTGCAGTATGCCAGGCTTCCCTGTCTTTCACTATCTCCTGGAGTTTGCTCAAACTCATGTCCATTGAATTGATAGCAGGAATAGAATATAAATATTATAGTTCAGAGACAGGAGAGATTAGCAAATTCTGGAGATGTCCAGGAGAATCCCATGAGGAAAATGTAGTTTGAGTTGAATTGTAAAACATGGGTGACATTTGGATTTAAGGAAAGGAGAGAATTACAAAGTACAGAAGTGGAAATAAATATGGTGGGTATGGTGGATGGTGAGGAAATCTTTCCAGTTCTGAAAAGTGCTGTGCTCTTCCTCCTGGGTCAAGGACTCTTGAGCTAAAAAAGTGGGAAACCCTAAAGAATGCGAAGAACTGACTCATTGAAAAAGATCCTGATGCTGGGAAAGATTGAAAGCAGGAAGAGAAGGGGGCAGCAGAGGATGAGATGGCTGGATGGCATCACTGACTCGGTGGACATGAGTTTGAGTAAACTCCGGGTGTTGATGATGGACAGGGAAGCCTGGCGTGCTGCAGTCCATGGGGTCACAAAGAGTTGGACACGACTAAGGGACTGAACTGAACTGAATAGGATCCTTTACTGAAGGGAACAGATACTAAGAAGCTTGGAAATTCAAAAGAGTGGGCAGATATAGAAATTAAAGCTGGAGTTTGGCTTGAACAAATGCTTACAGGGTGGAAGTTGAGGCAAGCTGGGGATCTGGTATATAGGGATATTTTAGGCATAGCAACTGATACAAGATGGTACCAATTGTCTATATTACTTTGTGTTTTATTTTCTGTCCTGGAAAACCGCTTTCATGTTATATTGTCATGTTCTAACGTCATGATACCATTTATACTATCTTTTAGCCAATTTCGACATTGGGTCAATATGTTGGAATTTTCCATTGTGCCAATGTGGAGGAAAAGGGAAAGACATACTGCAGAGACGGAGGGAAGTTTCGGTGCACGATAACATGAGATGGTCCTTGACTATTTTGAGAAGCATGCGCATTTCCATTTGCCGGCCTTACATTACACAAATGGCGGCCAAATTCCTCTCTCTCATCAGACCATTCACACGTATGCACTCAGACGGAGAAGATGTAAGGGAACAAATGTAATGAGTGTTTCATGAGCAGGCAATTATATGAATGATAAAAAACTTCTTTAAGTATCTCGACACAAATAAGAGCGGTGCACACTTGATAATAAGGGCAGTGATAATCCGGATGGTTTACAGCCACTTTAATCAAAGGCTGTATTAGAACATGGATCCCAGAGGTGAGAAGGCAGTTTTTAGTTCGCTGAACCACCCTGATCCCTAAGCATTCATAGCTCAATTCACACTGAAGGATTTTAGTGTCTTTGTAAAAGAAAATCCCCTTCTGAAATCATTCCACTTGGAAGGGGTGGGAATGATCTAGTAAAGATAAGAAGAGATAAGGAAAGAATTTATGTTGACCTAGAAAAAACAGGTTGGAACTTGAATGGGAAATATATCTACTTCAAAGTTGGGAAGAAACTAGGAGAATCCAGGTGCCTACAAGTGATCTGCTATATCTTGGGTCACATATAAGTTTGATTAAATCACCTAGACACATACATTAGTAAAATAGTTCAGCAGTGAATATATTTTTTAAATGTGATTTAGGAGACTTGTAAAGCATTCAGAAATCATCTATTTGTATGCTGATGAATTCTAGATTTCCATATCCATGTGTGACTTCTTTTGTGAGCTCCAGACTTGATTATTAAACTCTCCACTTGACAGTCCCACTTAGATGGTTAAAAGGAAAAACAAACTTACTATGTTTTAACAGAACTCTTGATTCCTGGTCTCACTCCATAATCATTCTACTCGCTGATCTTTTTTTTTTTTTTAAGCCTCTGTAAATAATATTATCCAGTTTTCCAGGCATAAGCCCTAGGAACAATCCATAACTTCCCATCTCCCCTTTCACCTCACATCTAGTCTATCAATAAGTCCTGTATCCTTTCTCCTTCCTCCGTGGCCCATGCCCCCTCCCCTGCCTAAGTCATCCACCTCTTTCTTCTGGACCACCACATCATGTCCTCACTAGTCCCCATCTTCTCTGTCTGCTCCTCCCAATTCATTTTCCATATGCATGGCCAGAGCCATCTTTCTAAAATGTAAGTAAGGTCATACTATTCTCCTGCTCCAAGTGTTCCTCTTCGATGTTTAGTCGCTAAGTTGCATCCGACTCTTTGTGACCCCATGAACTGTAGCCTGCCAGTCTCCTCTGCCCGGGGTTCCTCTATACTCAGAATGAAATCCAGGCTCCTCGCCATGATCTGGTGCCCGGCCACATCTTCAGTCTCATCGCCCATCAATCTCCACCTCACTCAAGCGCTCTGCAGCCTCCCTAAGCTCTTTGCTCTTCCTCAGCTTATGCTTGTATCATCCCATCTCAGGGCCTTTGCCCTTGCAGTCTCTTCTGCCTGGAACACTAACTCTTCCAGACATTGGCAAGGCTTGCTCCTTCACTTCAGTCAAAGTTCTGCTCAGATGTCATCCCCTCAGAAGTGACATCCTCTTTAACTAACATAACACCTCCCTCCATCAACCCCTATTTTTATTCCCATTTCTAGTTTTGTTCATAGCATTACCATGGTTTGGTGGTGTGTTATGATAGATAATGGATAGGTGGACAGATAGATGAATGATGCATAGAGATAGATGGATAGTAGACACAGAGCTACAGATAGGTGATAGAGAGAGATAAATAGAGATAGAGACAGACAGAAGAGAGGATGGAAGAGTGGGGCTAGGATTCAGGATTCTTTAAAGCTTTCCATGTGATTCCACTGTGCAACCAAGGTTGAGAATCATAGGACTGGAGGGCAAAAGCTAATGTGTGTGTGTGTGTGTGTGTGTGTGCATGCTTGCTCAGTTGTGTCTGACTCTTTCCGACCCCATGAACTGTAGTCCACCAGGCTCCTCTGTCCATGGGATTTCCCAGGCAAGAGTACTGGAGTGGGTTTCCATTTCTTCCTCCTGGGGATCTTCGCAACGCAGAAATTGAATCTGAATCTCCTGCATTTCCTGTGTTGGCAGGCAGATTCTTTGTCACTTTGGAAGCCCAAGAGCTAATATACAGTTGGTCAAAATGTTTGTTCAGGTTTTCCAGTAACATCTAATAGAAAAACTCGAATGAACTTTTTGGCCAACCCAGTATCTAAAAGGGACTTCGAGCTGCTAGAAGTCAGTTGGAATATTTCCTCTGCTGTTGATCAACTTGCTTTTGTGCTGCTGGAGGGATATCTCAGAGCTCCATTTACCCTCATCACAATTTGGAGAAATATTCAAAAACCAAAAAGGCTAAGTTCATGAGTTGTTTTTCTCTTTCATCAAGTCCCTTTTCTAGAGGAAGAAGGGCATGCTTATAAGAGTCAGACACCTTGAATCTTTGAATCCTGTCTGTACCACCAGGGCAAAATGCCATGTGTCTGTGACTCGATTTTTTTATCTGTAAAATTAGAATAATAACAATAGTTTCCCTCCTGCAGTTGGTGAGGAATCAAATGAATTCTACATAATGGGCTTAGAGTAGCACCTGACACAAAGGTTAGTTCTCTGAAAGCATCTGCTCTTATCTTTGAGGGAATGGCTCTCAAGCAGAAAATACACGTGGAAAATTCCTTTGGCCAATGATTTTGAAAGTAGCTAGGGGGATTGAGACAGGCCATTTTCTCTAATACTCGAACTCCACTCAAGAACAGAGCTGGTTAATGATTAGACCCTATAAAATTTTCCATGTCATGTGCCTTTTCCCCACCAGGCAATAGAGAATAATTAAGAATTATGGGAAGCGGGTTCAGTGAGAGGAAAGGCATGCCTTTCTAGGGACAAGCTCCAAGCCCTAACGAGGTTACTGGCACAGGTGTCTCCTGCAAATAAATTAATGGGGAGGCAGATCCAATCATGAATCTGTCATCCAAACTTGGTGTTTAGAGTCATTTGGGGAGATGGGGCTTCCTTGGCCCAACCTTGGTGGTGTCTGGAGCAAAGATTAGGAAGCAGAGTGATTTCATTAGGATAACAAGGCTGTTAAAGAACAATCTGGCTCTTTAGATGGTATTTATAAGGCATTTCAAAGAAACTCTGATCTGACAGCTGCTGTCAGTCCCTCACATAGGAACTGCGGTGATTTATTGATACAGCAGGGGAGCTGTTATCCTTATTTCTAAAAGTTTTGTACATACCAAGAGTCCATCTTGACTAGTTACAGACTTCCCAAAGACAAATACACCTCACTGAAAGTGCCACTTGCCCTGGCATGAGGCTTTGTTTGAATAGGATAAGATAAATTCTCTGATACATTGTGTCATACATAGTTTTGTCAACCACTCCGAGTCCATTCCAATAGAATATGGTAGATAAAATTACATTCTCAATTATCTGCATGATGATTAACAGCACCATTTCTTGGCTGGTTTCTTCCACCTTGACTTCTTTTCTGCATGCATCAGAATATGCAGATATGTCGTTTTTGGACAAAATAATACATAACTATTTAGAAATAGATGCTCTACAAAGTGCAAAATGCTACTGAATTTAAATATGAGTGATTTTTAATTCACTGTATTCTGTTTTGGGGGTTCTCTGATGGCTCAGTGGTAAAATATCTGCCTGCCATTGCAGGAGATGTGGATTCAATCCCTGGGTCAGAAAGATCCCCTGGAGCAGCAGTTGGTAACCCACTCCAGTGTTCTTGCCTGGGAAATCCCATGGACAGAGGAGCCTGGCAGGCTACAGTCCAGGAGGTTGAAAAAGAGCTAGTAACTAAACAACAACATTCCATATTTATCTATGCCATTATACTTTCCTGGTTTAGCTATTTGAGAATTGACTGCATACAAGTCCAGCCATGGAATAATTTCTTTTCATTCTTGAGCAGTGTAGAGAATATAGTAAATTTAGGGCCCCAAGATGACTAGCCACAAATTTGGGACAACTAAAGCAAATACTAATTTATACAGCAGATAATAAATTTTCATTATACCAAAAGATAGATTGAAGATTGAGTAGATTCAAACCTAGCTTCAATAAGTTAGTGCATGTGTGGGCCATATAGGCTTGTACTGAGAGCTGAGATGTCTGGAGACAGACTTGAGGTTTTCACCAGAGAAATAATCCCTCATTTACATAGATCTCTTATTGTCATAGTCAAAGTCTATCAGATCATAGGTTTGGCTGTTCTGTTGTTCTTATTCTGTGCAAAATTTTGTCTCCGTACTTTCTAAGAGAGCTATTAAATATGAAAGCTATTATTAAACATGAAGAGTTTGCATTCTGTTTTTGGTTATCCAAGAAATGATACACGCATTGTGTTTGAGAGCTCCCCTTCTAATGGCCAGCTTTTTGATAATTTCATCAGACATCATGATTTTTGTGTACCTCTAGAAATTAAAAGTAATTGAATTCTTAAGGTAGATTTTCTTCATTGCCACCAATGACGTATTCTGAGTCTCTGTGTCAAGTGAATTGGACTTTTATTTTCAATCTGATGTATTGGCACCTTTACTTCAAACTACTTTTGGCAGCTTCCCATGGGGTTAATGCTGCTCACCTTGCTATAGGGGGCAGTGTTCTGTGAGATTTCTGGGAAGTCTCTTTAAAAGGAAGGTAGCATTCTATCCCTCCTGTTGCCCACAACCATCTTAGACTAGAGTACAAAGGCCACAACCCAGGGATGCTGCAGCAGAGCTTCTAAAGGAAGACTGAGTCCCGAGGGCCTGGCGCCACCATCTTGATGTTGGGCTGGCCCTCTCCAGACAGATTTTATATGAGAGAGAAATTAACTGTTTTCTCTCACCATTTCAGGAGTAGTCTTTACCATAACAACCTTATTTTAACTGAAACAATATTTAATTTTGCTTCTACTTAGTAGAACTGAGAAAACTAATTTTTTAAAAACTGCTTGAAACTAGTAACTAGAATTAAAAAAAAAAATAATTCACTACAGACCTCAGTTATGCACATAATTCCCATCCTCCATTATCTTAGTCAAGAGTTGGCTGTGTTTTCTTTTTCCCAGTCGTGACTGGTTCCAATCCTAGAGAACACCTCATCCTTGAATGCTAATCTTGTGGTTCTAATGGCAGGCAATTTGGGAAAGGAAATTGTCAGAGTATTAGAAATTTAAAATAGAAGTTTCTATTGCTCCCCTGCAAAATAGTAAGACCCCTGAAAGCACTTCCTTGGAATACATATGACAAATTAATGTCATACAATTTATCTTATGTACTCAGCAAGAAACTTAATAAAAAATGTGACCACACTTTCCAAGTTTGACATAGAGTAGGAAGAACATTTTAGTTTTTTTACTTGGAGTCAGAAGATATTAAGTTCTAATATTAGCTCTGTAAACTACTATCTGTGTAGCCTTGGAAAAATCATTTAATCTCCTTAAACTTATGCACTGAATTTAAAAAATGATAATGATAACAATAATTTATAGGGTTGATATGCATATTAAACAATACAAATGAAAACATTTAGCCCTGTGTTTTTCACATAGTAGTTGCTCTATAAATGTCAGTTAATCTGATTGAATTAGTGTTGCATTCATGACAGTTTGAAGAAGACATGAGTTAATACTCAAGCCCCATTTAAAAACACACAGGGTGTCCGTTGTCCGTAAGTCTGTGGGCACAATGAAGCCAACCACCATTTCTCCTGAAAAACCGGCTTAAGAAAAAAAATCAATGATCATAAGCTGCCCAAGGATACATTGTAGCTAATCTCTTAACACTTAGGTGTGTGAAACCATCCAGCACCAGCAACATCCTCATTTTTAGATAAGCTGCAGAATGAAACACATTTTATCAAATGTTTAGTTGAAATTTTTCTGTTAGGAAAAATCTCCAAGAAATGTCTGTGCTCACAAAAAATCTATACACAGAGAGGATACAGAAACTGTCCCTCTTATATACATTCACTTCCACTCTTTTTGGTCTTTTGTGAGTCTGGCCTTTGGAATGATTTATGACATTGGAGATAGCAAAGTTGTATCAGAAAAAAACTGGATTTTATGGGTTCAGTAGAAGACTCCTAAGACTCCCTTGGGCTGCAAGGAGATCCAACCAATCCATCCTAAAGGAAATCAGTCCTGCGTGTTCATTGGAAGGACTGATGTTGAAGCTAAAACTCCAATACTTTGGCCACCTGATGTGAAGAGCTGACTCATTGGAAAAGACCCTGATGCTGGGAAAGATTGAAGGTGGGAGGAGAAGGGGATGACAGATAATGAGATGGCTGGATGGCATCACTGACTCGATGGACATGGGTTTGGGTGGATTCCGGGAGTTGGTGATGGACAGGGAGGCCTGGCGTGCTGCAATTCATGGGGTCGCAAAGAGTTGGACATGACTAAGTGACTGAACTGAACTGAAATGAAGAATCAACAGAATTCAGGATAACAGTAGACTAGGATAGACTAAGGGTTTCCCTAGTGGTTGAGACAGTAAAGAATCTGACTATAATGCAGAGACCGGGGTTTGATCCTTGAGTGGGGAAGATCCCCTAAAGAAGGAAATGGCAACCCATTCCAATATTCTTGCCTGGACCATCCCATGGACAGAGGAGCCTGGTGGGCTACATCCATGGAGTTGCAAAGACACAGCTGAGCGACTGACTCACTTTCAAGGTAGGCATGAGAAAAGTCTGGGATGGGGTAGGACATGAGTTTCTGTCTTAACGGCAGGGGTATTTGGTTCATGGTATTCAATTCAAAAGCTCACCTGGAGGAGAGGGAGACAAAAGCTACAACTAAAATTAAGATTAATTTCTTGTCCAGAGGGCCTTTTTCCTGCACTGGCGTCAACCCTTACATATGACCCAACTGATTCTAGTATAGTCTCCAACCTTCTCTCAACCTGATGCCTTAGCATATATCTCTGTGAGTGAAAGTTTGGCAAAGAAGTTTAAAATTCTCACCAGTGAAAGTGAATATCTTTAAAGATTTGATGGTAAGCATAGGCAGTGGTAGACACCTAAGCAGTTTTTATAGCTCAAGAAAGCTCCTTTTCTTTTTTTTATTTTTTTATTATTTTTTTTATTGTTTTTGCCATACAAT
The DNA here is from genome assembly GCA_007570785.1 of Antilocapra americana. Classification (NCBI taxonomy): domain Eukaryota; kingdom Metazoa; phylum Chordata; class Mammalia; order Artiodactyla; family Antilocapridae; genus Antilocapra; species Antilocapra americana. The sequence goes on from ML660213.1 coordinate 3,197,649, forward strand.
GCCATGATATCACCATGGGTTTACATATGCTCCCCCTCCAGAACCCCCCTCCCTCCTCCCTCCCTCCTCCCTCCCCCCGGGGAATCTCGATGCACCAGCCCCGAGCATCAAGCCTGGGCTGGCGATTGATTAGACATATGATAATTAACATGTTTCAATGCCATTCTCCCATATCATCCCACCCTTGCCCTCATCCACAGAGTCCACGAGTCTCTTCTATACATCTGTGTTCCTTTTGCTGTCTCGCATGCTGGGTTCTCGTTACCGTCTTTCTAAATTCCATATATATGTGTTAATATACTGTATTATTGTTTTTGCTTCTGGCTTACTTCACTCTGGATAATGGGCTCCAGTTTCGTCCATCTGAGTAGAACTGCTTCAAATGAATTTTTTTTTAATGCTGAGTAATATTCCATTGTGTATATGTACCACAGCTTTCTTATCCATTCGTCAGTTGATGGGCATCTAGGTTGCTTCCATGTCCTGGCTATTGTAAACAATGCAGCGATGAACATTGGGGTGCACGTGGCTCTTTCAATTCTGGTTTCCTCGGTGTATATGCCCAGCAGTGGGATTGCTGGGTCATATGGCAGGTCTATTTGCAGCCTTTTAAGGAACCTCCACACTGTTTTCCATAGTGGCTGTACTAGTTTGCATTCCCACCAACAGTGTAAGAAGGTTCCCTTTTCTCCACATCCTCTCCAGCATTTATTGCTTGTAGACTTTTGGATGGCAGCCATTCTGACTGGTGTAAAGTGGTACCTCATTGTGGTTTTGATTTGCATTTCTCTGATAATGAGTGATGTTGAGCATCTTTTCATGTGTTTGTTAGCCATTTTTATGTCTTCTTTGGAGAAATGTCTGTTAAGTTCTTTGGCCCACTTTTTGATTGGGTTGTTTATTTTTCTAGAATGGAGCTGCAGGAGTTGCTTGTATATTTTTGAGATTAACTGTTTGTCCGTTGCTTCATTAGCTATTATTTTCTCCCATTCTGAAGGCTGTCTTTTCACCTTGCTTATAGTTTCCTTTGTTGTGCACAAGCTAAGAAAGCTCCTTTTCTTAAAGAAAATACTAATGTTTCTGTCTGCTGAATGATTATAGTTGGGTGCGGTATGGGGAACAAGGAAACTGTTTGAGCAACGACTGTACTGATAGCTCATCTGTAAGAATCCACCTGCAATGCAGGAGACCTGGGTTCAACCCCTGGGTTGAGAAGATCCCCTGGAAAAGGGAATGGCTACCCACTCCAGTATTCTGGCCTGGAGAATTCCATGGACTGTGTAGTCTATCAGGTCATAAAGAGTCAGACACGGCTGAGAGACTTTCACTTCTATATGTTAGGCATGCTCAGTTGCTTCAGTCATGTCTGACTCTTTGCAACCCTATTGACCATAACCCGCCAGACTTCTCTGTCCACAGGCATTCTTCAGGTAAGAATATTGGAGTGGTTGCCATGCCATCCTCCAGGAGATCTTCCTGACCTGAGGATCAAACCCTTGCCCCTTATGTCTACAGCATTTGCAGGCAGATTCTTTACCACTAGTGCCACCTGGGTAGCCCATACATTAGGCATATATATATATATATGTATATATATATATATGTATGTATATGTGTATTAGGTTAGGTATCATTACACATATTATCTCCTTTCATCTTACAGAGTTCTAAGAATTAGGTGATTTTACTTAAGTGTGATAAATTAGAAAAAAATGAAGATGAGAGATACTAAGAATCATGAATAAAATCACAGAGCTAGTGAGTGCTAAAAACAGCGATGGAGCAAAGTCAGTTATGTCAGACTCTAAGGGTGTGATTTTTAATTTTTTAATTTAATTTTTATTTTAGATTAGGTTATGGTTGATTTACAATGTTCTGTTAGTTTCAGGTAAACAGTAAGGTGATTCACTTATACATATATATTCTTTTTTCAGATTCTTTACCTATGTGCTTGCCTAGTCGCTTCAGTCATGTCTGACTCTCTGCGACCTTATAGACTATGGCCTGCCAGGCTCCTCTATCCACGGGATTCTCCAGGCAAGAATACTGGAGTGGGTTGCCATTTCCGTCTCTAGCTTTACTCATATAGGCTGCTATGTAGTAGGTCCTTGTTAGTTAGTTATTTTATATATAGTAGTTTGTATGTGTCAGTCCCAAACTCCCGGAGGCTTGATTTAAAAGCTTTAGTGCTTTGGTCCTGGGAGTAAGTCTTAGCAGCTAGAATGTGTTTACTTTACCTTTTCCTGAGACAAGCAGGACGTGTTTTCTGCCACACCTGAGGCTGAGCAGTATGCCCTAGTCTGGAAAGACAGTGTTATGGAGAGACTAAAGGCATGGAGAGCAGCAGAGCGGTCTGATTCAAATCTCTGTTCCAGAACATTAGCTATGTGTTCTTACACAAGTGGCTGTAAATCTCAGTTGCCCTATCTCTTAAATATAGTATGTGATTCGTGAGCTGTGCTATGCTTAGTCACTCAGTCGTGTCCCCATGGGACTGTAGCCCGCCAGGTTCCTCTGTCCATAGGATTCTCCAAGCATGAATACTGAAGCGGATTGCCATTTCCTTCTCCAGAGGATCTTCCTGACCCAGGGATTGAACCCAGGTCTCCTGCACTGCAGGCAGATTCTTTACCACTAGCGCCACCTGAGAAGCCCATGTGATCCCTACCTTATCCATTTACCCTAGCATTGAAGGCAGCCTCTAAAATGGTTCCACGTGATCCTTGCCTCATGGTATTCAGCTTTACACAGTCCCTCCTCTGAAGTGTGGACTAGGTGATTCACTTCTAGCAAAGGCAGGGGTTGTCGCTTCTGAGAGTAGGTGAGGGAGACTGTGATTTCCCTCTCAGCTTGAACTCTCAGGCTCTCGCTAGCTCACTGTTCTGAAGGAAGCCAGCTGTCGTGCTGTGAGCTGCCTGTGGAGAGGCCCATGCAGTGAGGAGCCAGTGTCTCCAGACAACAGCCAGGAAGGAGCTGAGGCTGCCAGCAGCCGCATGGGTGAACTTGGAAGCGGATCTTCCCCAAGCTGCCTGCTGGAGTGGAGGCTTGTGAGAGCTTCTGGGCTGACATCTTGCACTCTTTGGAGAAATCCTGGGCAGTAGCATCCAGTAAGCTGCATCGGGATTCTTGACCACAGACCCTGGTTAATAATAAATGTTCGCTGTTTAAAGCCACGGTGTGTGCTGTGCAGTGCTCGGTTGCTCAATCGTGTCTGACTCTTTGCAACCCTTTGGACTGTAGCCCGCCAGGCTCCATTGTCCATGGAATTTTTCTGGCAAGTATACTGGAGTGGGTTGCCATTTCCTTCTCCAGGGGATCTTCCTGACCCAGGAATGAAACTCAAGTCTCCTGTGTGTCTTGTATTGCAAGCCACTAAACTGGGCTAATTTATCACGTGGCAATCGGTAACCGTTACTAAAAAGAAATGAATTATAGGGTTGGCCAAAAAGTCTGTTTGAGTTTTTCTGTATGGTGTTATATATATAAAGCATCTGGCACAATATGACTTTCCCACCAAAATTATCATAAGTTTAATCATTTGAAAAATTATATTATGGAGGAAAGAGGAAAAGAAGCAGACATGGGTACTGAGAAACAACCTTTTTCTATGTCGAAATATTGCCTATAGCTTGCCGTGACTTTAAGCAGCTGTATCTTTCCTTTTGACAGCTCACTACCCTACACCCCTGTAATTGGGGAAAGGAAAATCGACTCAACAATAATTATAATAATAAATGGCAAAATTCACTGGAGCTTTGGCCGATCAGTCAGATGTCACATTTGTCACTGGGCTTCTAGACATTGATGTGACCAGTGTCTTAGATCAATGGACAGATGACGAGACTATGAATGATCATAACCACAAATGTCAGCTTTATCCCTTTAAATGCACTCAGTGTCCTGTAGATAACCCTAAAGGTCACATCGGTAGTTGCCACCTGCTCTGTCTCTCGTTCCAAACACTATCAGACTACATGGCATTTCTGGAGCATGGAAAGAAGTTGACTGCAACAGTCTGACATTTGATAATGGATCAGGGTGCATCATTGTCCGATTAAGTCATGGCAATTCTCTGTCTTTGAAAGACCAGTGCAGTCTCCTTGCTTCTCTCAGTCAGAGGAACAGCAGTCCTCTTCCCACCAGGTGAGTCTTTGAATTACAGGTATGAGCTGACCAAATGCATTTTTCCTGAAGTCAAAGGACTTGTAATATTTCATGTTAACAGTTCCCAGCCATGCAACCTCCCTCCAGCCACCAAAGTCAAAACTCTGAGCTCATCATTTCATACTATGTCATGGGAGAAAGTCTAAAATTGTGAAAGGTCTAAATTTATAGTACACTTTAAAAGAAATGCAGTTAAGTGCTTTTTAATACATAGAGTAACTTCAACTAATTACCAAAATAAAGTTGGCTCCCTCTGGCTTTAATGAACAGATTATCGGCAATAGCATTAGCAACACAATTTGCATAAAATTAATTCGCTAAAGCCCTTAAAAATAGGGTTCAAAGTAGCTTAAACATGCTCAATGCCTATTTATACTATTAATTTGCTAAATAAACCTTTCTTCTTAAGTAGGGCAAAAATGAATCCTTTGTCCAGCTGAAGTTGAATTACCACCAAGTCCTAGAATAGTGGTCTAGATTAATTTGTTTTTCCCATACAAGGCTGGGAAAACATGACTAGGAGTTCAACTCGCAGTAAACTGGTAATGCAGGTATTTTGTTAAGCATTGGTGCAACAAGGAAAAGTAAACCAGTGTTGAACTGATAGTTACAAATGCCTGTTTTCCTAGACTCATTTCTAATTGAAGGTAAAGTTGCAGTATAATTGATTCTTACTCAGCAGATACCATGGCTGGGAAGCATGTAGATCTGTGTTGAAAGATGGAGTACAAATGAAGAATACAAGCTTAAACCTGAAAATATTTTCATGTGCCTACTGACCGTCTGTATTTCCTCTTTGCAGAAATGTTTATTTAGATATTCTGTCCATTTTTCAATTGGGTTGTTTTTTTTTGTTGTTGTTGTTGTTGAATTGTATGAGCTGTTTGTATACTTTGAAGATTAAGCCCTTGTCAGTCACATTGTTTGCAAATATTTTCTCCCATTCTGTAGGTTGTTTTTTCATTTTGTTTATGGTTTCCTTTTCTGTGTAAAAGCTTGCAAGTTTGATAGGTCCTATTTGTTAATCTTTGTTTTTATCTCTATTGTCCTGAGAGACTGACTTAAGAAAACCATATGATTTATGTCAGAGAATGTTTTGCCTACAATCTCTTCCAGGAGTCATGTCTTATGTTTATAGTCTTCAAGCCATTTTGAGTTTCTTTTTGTGTACTGTGTGAGGTTGTGTTCTAATGTCATTGATTTACATGTGGCTGTTCAACTTTCCCAACACCACTTGCTGAAGAGACTCTTTCCCCATTGTATATTCTTGCCTCAAAATTAATTGACCATAGTTGTATGGGTTTGTTTCTGGGCTTTCTATTCTTTTCCACTGATCCATTTGTTTGTTTTCTTTTTCTTTTTTCTTTTTTTTTTTTTTGCCAGTACCATGCCATTTTGATTACTGTAGCTTTGTAGTATTGTCTGAAGTCTGAGAGGGTTATTCCTCCTGCTTTGTTCTTTTTCCTCTGGATTGCTTTGGCAGTTCTGGGCCCTTTATGGTTCCATATAAATTTTAGGACTATCTATTCTAGTTCTGTGAAAAATGTCATGGGTAATTTGATAGGGATCACACTAACTCTGTAGATTGCTTTGGGTAGTATGACCATTTTAATAATATTAATTCTTCCAATCCAAAGCATGGGATATCTTTCTCTTTCTTTGAATCATCAATTTCTTTTATTAACATATTATACTTCTCAGTATAGAAATCTTTCACCTCCTTGGTCAGGTTTATTCCTAAGTATTTTATTTTGAGGCTATTTTGCTTTTAAAGGTATTGTTTGTATTTTTTTTTTTAACATTCCCTTTCTGAGATCTCATTAGTGTAAAGAAATGCAGCCTATTTCAGAATATTTTTTTAAGCTTAGTACTTAAAACAAGTAATTAAAACCAAAACATGGTATTGGTTCAGAAAAATGTAGATCAGTGAGATAGCAGAGAGAATTGAGAAACAGACATGTGTATGTATGGAAATATGTAATGGTGACAGATTTTAGGTCAATGTGGAAAGTGTGTTGGAAGATTAACTATCCATTTTAAAAACTAAAAGCTAAATCACAACTTCACATGACCCACAAAAACAAGTTATAGATGCATGAAAGTGTAATGGTTAAAAAGTGTTAGAAATAAATAAAAGAGGAGTATGCACAGAAGACATTCTTAAACAAGACATAAAATATAAAATCTATAGAGGAAAATGACTGAATTTGACTAAATCAAAATTTTAAAACCTCTCTTTTAAAAGAAATCATACAAGGCTTGGAAAATAAATTTACAATGTATATAGAATACAGAGTGAAATATATGAAGACTTTCTATGCAACAATAAAAAGCAAACAATTCACTAAAACTTAGTCTAAGTACAGGAACAAATGACATACAGAAAATAAACTTTTAAATAACATAACCACAGGAAAACATATTCAAACTCATCAGGAGTCAGGAAGGTTATAAGAAACTGTCATTAAAAACCATTTTTTCCCCATTCATCAAGTTACTAACAAAATATTATGTGATGGTAAGTGTATGGATAAATTTGTCCATTTCCTATTGGTGGAAACAATAGTTTTGTTTTTGGAGACAAGTTGAAAGTATCTATTTAAATTAAATTTTAATAAACCTTCCACAACTCCAACTCTATTTTCCCCAAAGCAATAGTCATCAATTCAGTTCAGCCACTCAGTCATGTCCAACTCTTTGTGACCCCATGGACTGTAGCATGCCAGGTTTCTCTGTCCATCACCAACTCCCAGAACTTGCTCGAACTCATGTCCATCAAGTCAGTGATGCCATCCAACCATTTCATCCTCTGTTGTCCCCTTCTCCTCCTGCTTTCAATCTTTCCCAGCATCGGGGTCTTTTCTAATGAGTCAGTTCTTCACATCAGGTGGCCAAAGTATTATAGGTTCAGCTTCAGCATCAGTCATTCCAGTGAATAATTAGGACTGATTTCCTTTAGGATGGACTGGTTGGATCTCCTTGCAGTCCAAGGAACTCTCAAGAGCTTTCTCCAACACCACAGTTCAAAAGCATTAAATCTTCAGTGCTCAGTTTTCTTTATGGTCCAACTCTCACATCCATACATGACTACTGGAAAAACCATAGCTTTGATTAGATGGACCTTTGTTGGCAAAGTACTGCATCTGCTTTTTAATATGCTGTCTAGGTTGGTCATAGCTTTTCTTCCAGGGAGCAAGAGTCTTTTAATTTCCTGGCTGCAGTTACCATCTGCAGTGAGTTTTGGAGCCCAAGAAAATAAAATCTGTCACTGTTTCCATTGTTTCCCCATCTATTTGTCATGAAGTGATGGGACCAGATGCCATGATCTTAGGTTATTGAATGTTGAGTTTTAAGCCAGCTTTTTCACTCTCCTCTTTCACCTTCATCAAGAGGCTCTTTTGTTCCTCTTTGCTGTTTGCCATAAGAGTGGTGTCATCTGCATATCTGAGGTTATTGGTGTTTCTCCTGGCAATCTCATCCAATAGTACACTAAGAACTATGTGGAGGGAGATGTGTTGGAGTATTTTAATAATAAAATACTGGAATTAACTAAATGTCAGTAGGAGAATTGGTGCATGACTTATGGCCCCTTCAGGAATTTTTATTCAAAAAAAAATCACTGGAATATTACATGTTCTAGAATATAAGAAACACCATATATATCTATTCATTGGAAGAGAATAAATGTTGATATCTATGTATGAAAATATTATGTAATTGTATGAAAGAATTCAAATTCATTCATTCTTCAATGAATGAAGAATGTATGAAAGAAGTAGCCATGTGTGCTAATATTGAACAAGTTGCAAGATACGTTGCTAATGAAGGCAAAGTTCAGAGAGATAGTGTATACTCTGGTTTTCAGAAGGATTATATATAATCTTTGCTATAGTTACACAGTAAACTATATGTTATATATAATATAAATGATACCCTACACATTACACATACATATACACACACAAGTATTTTTAACACAAAAGGAAGTATACATGGATGAATGCTATATATGAGCATGTCATACCCCTACATTTATATATATATATATATATATATGTGTGTGTGTGTGTGTGTGTGTGTGTGTGTGTGTGTGTGTTTATGGGGGTGCATTTATTATTATATACTCATAGGATGCCTTTGAATGTCTACACAGAAATATGATATGAAGACTAAAGCAACTGGGGTCTTGAGTGAGAGGAAGACTCGTTTTCCGCCACTTACTTTTTGTACTGTTTGAATTTATTGTATCATGTTCACATACTTATTTTTCAGACAAAACTAGTAACATAAATAAAAACTATAATATAACCACATTATAAAAAACTATACGTGGTTTAAAGGAATGGGAGAAATTTATGTACAGATTTAAATCCACAGAAGTAAATCCACAGTACCTTGTCAAAGGTTGCAAGTGTGATGGGTAACAGTGCATCCAGTTCAATATCATCAATATTGAGACTAAACAAAACAAACTTGGGAATATAGATGTATAAATTTAAGTAAAAGGGTATAAATATAAATGAAGCACTCATAATTACAAACATATTTTTAAATGCATCAGGCAACCTAGGATGGTAACAGTGTTAGCTTCTGCAAATCTGACTCAGTTGTTGAGGTGAGGTTGAGATGATCTCTAGATCTTTTTAAAAAAAATCTTTATTTATTTGGCCACACCAGGTCTTAGTTGAGGTACATGGGATCTTCAGTCTTGTTTCTGCCATACAGGATCTTTAGTTGAAGAATGTGACCTCTTAGTTGGTGAATGTGGTACCAAACCCAGGCCACCTGCACTGGGAGTACAAAGTCTTAGCCTCTGGATTGCCAGGGAAGTCCCAATCTTTATCTTTAGATTTTTTTTTTACAATGTGAATACATCCTGGATGACTTTTATAATTACATCTTTTAAATTAAAAAAGCAAGAGAGAGAGAGAAAAGTTAAAGTACTAGTGTTAGATACTTGTCCCATATTTTAAAACATATGTCTAAATTTCTCTGGGTAAAATTAAACTTTTTAATAAACCATGAAGTCTTAAATTAGCCTTTTAGTAACTCCCTAACTTTTGGCCTTTATTTAGTCAATATTTAACTTATCAGACCGAATCCTCCAAAAAGCCCAGAAATTCAAAACCTGCTTAGTTATTCATGCTCTAAAGAGCCAGGCCTATTATTTTCTCCCTTAAAAAAGAGATGGAAACTATTAATATATTCTACATGGCTTCTTGGCTGAAGGGTAACTCAGCCTCCCTAATTATGAAATGGTTTGCTTCCCATCTCCCCTTGAGGGTTATTTAGGACTCTGAAAGGAATGTAGACTTTAGTCTTAAGCTTCATTTTATTGATAGATGAAGCTGAAGTAGAAAAATTGCTGTGATTAATGGGATAGCAATTCAGATCTCTCTCTCTCCCCCTCCCCGATCCCTCTCTCTCCCTCTCTCTTTCTCCTTCCATCTCTTGTTGAAACCCCAGGAAACCAGATCACTGTTCTGATGGTTCACCTCTTCCAGAATGTCATATAAATTGGTGCTTACTTGAATCTGACTTCCTTAAGTTAGTATACTTTTTCATGTATCAGTTAATTCTTCCCTTTTTATATCAGAGTAGTATTCTATTGTATAGCTATACCACCATTTATCTGCTCACAGATGATGAGTAATTGTGTTGATTTGAGAATGCAGTGAATAAAGTCACTATAAACATTTAAATACATATTATCATGTAGACTTACATTTCTGTCTCTCTTGGTAAAATATCCAGGAGTGGACTTGCTGAGTCGTATACTAAGTATATGTTTACTTTTATATAAAACTGCCAACTATCTTCCAAAGCAACTGTAGTATTTTGTATTCCCACCAGCAGTGTATGAGAATTCCAATAGCTACACATCCTCACCAGTCTTTTTCATGTTTAAAAAAATTGAAATTATCTTAACAGGTAGATAGTGACATCTCACTGGGTTTTAATTTGTATTTGTCTGTGGCTCAGCTGGTAAAGAAACCACCTGCAATGTGGGAGACCTGGGTTCAATCCCTGGGTTGGGTAGATCCCCTGGAGAAGAGAAAGTCTACCCACTCCAGTACTCTTGCCTGGAGAATTCTATGGACTGTATAGTCCATGGGGTCAAAAAAAGTTGGACATGACTGAGCAACTTTCATTTTCAATGACTAATGAGATGAGCATCTCTTCATTTATTTCATTCTTCAATTTAAAATAGTCTCAGAGGAGACTCTAGTATACTGCTCAACCTTAGGAGTGAGTCATGGAAGGAGGTTCAGCCTGACCTCAAGAGTCAACTGGGGATGCTCACTAAACAATGCATGTGTCTTATCCATCTTTGTATCCCTAGCATCTTGCACTGGGGCTTAACATTCAATGAGCATGCCACTTCAATGGCCAGATCACTTTGTGCTCCCCATGTACTGTGCTGTGCTTAGTCTGCCAGTCATGTTCTACTCTTTGCAACTCCATGGACTGTAGCCCACCAAGATCCTTTTATTCATGGAGATTCTCCAGGTGAGAATACTGGAGTGGGTTACCATGCCCTTCTTCAGGGAATCTTCCCAACCTAGGGACTGAACCGAGGTCTCTTGCATTGCAGGCAGATTCTATCTGAGCTACCAGGGAAGCCTTTGTGCTCCCTACTTCCCTGTAAACATGCTGACTGGTGCTCATTCCACCTGATCTCCATAAAGACATGAGCTGAAGCATCTCTAATACGGTGGAGCACCTCAACCCTCCCAGCTGAGTCATATCCATACCAAGAGTTAGTTGTGTCTGTTCTCAGACCAGGTTATTCAAGTTGTACTTGACATTATAAATATAAAGAAATTAAGTATTATGAAAATGGATTAAATATTAGTGAGAAAAATAGTTCTTTCTTTGTAACACTAAGATAATTCTTTAGCAAGAGAAAAAAAACTAAGTTAATTCTTTAGAAGACTTAATGAAAGCAAGTTATTAAAAGTGTAGATTAAGGGACTCCTGTGGCAGTCTAATGATTAAAACTTCACTTTCAATGCAAGGGGCATGGGTTCAATCCCTGGTCAGGGAACTAGGGTCCTGCATGCCCCAGTTCCTAAGGGAAAAAAAGGAGATTAAGAAGAAGAAAAGGTAACATTAAAAGAATGAACATAATTATGAAAATCTAGAAGCTTTCTACAATCAGAATGCATCACAAGTCTTAAAGTTTTTACTGCATTCAAATGAAATGCTAGATCTTGGAGAGTGCATTATGGGTGTGATTTATGCAGGAAAGAATGACAAACAGTGGATTCAACCCAAAGGCTTCAAAATGATAAAAGTTCATTGATTAGTATCCAGTTATAAATTTTAAATACATTTGGGATTGAACATATGAAAAGTAATGAAAATAAATATACCTGGGTAGTTTTACCATTCAGTGGTTAAACTACTGTTAGCAATTTGGAAAAATTTATTACAGTTATGACTATTTACATACTATATACAATATTATGTAGTGATTGTTTACTTTGACAACAAAGGTCCATATAGTCAAGGCTATGGTCTTTTCAGTAGTCATGTCTGGATGTAAGAATTGGACCATAAAGAAGGCTGAGCACTGAAGAATTGATGCTTTTGAACTGTGGCATTGGAGAAGACACTTGAGAGTCCCTTGGACTGCAAGGAGATCAAACCAGTCAGTCTTAAAGGAAATCAACCCTGAATACTCATTGGAAGGAATAATGCTGAAGCTCCGTACTTTGGCCACCTGACGCGAAGAACTGACTCATTGGAAAAGACTCTGATGCTGGAAAAGATTGAGGGCAGGAGGAGAAGAGGGTGACAGAGGATGAGATGGTTGGATGGTATCACTGCTGCAATGGACATGAACTTGGGCAAATTCGAGATGGTGAGGGACAGGGAAGCCTGGTGTGCTGCAGTCTATGGGATCAAGAAGAGTCGGCACAAGTTGGAAACTGAACAACAATCAACAATATATACTGTTCACATTGTCAAAAGCTCACAAAAATGTAACTTTAATGGCTTTCTAATATCTTACCATGTCACTATATTATGGCCTTCTTACTCAACCTACTGTCAGACATTTAGGAAGTTTTTATTTTTTCACATTGGCAATCACGTTTTTTGATTTAATGGTTTTTAAAAAATATTTTGGAGTATGTGCATTAGTCCCTTAGTCATGTCCAATTCTTTGTGACCCTACGGACTGTAGCCTGCCAGGCTTCTCTGTCCATGGAATTCTTCAGGCAAGAATATTGAAGTGGGCTGCCATTCCCTTCTCAAGGATATCTTCCCATCCTAGGGATTGAACCCAGGTCTCACACATTGCAGGCAGATTTGTTACCAACTGAGCCACTAGGGAAGCCCATTTTTGAGTATATCTTTAAGGTATTAATAGAGTCTCTAAGGTGGAATTAACAGATCAATGGAAAAGAACTTAATTAAAATAAGGGTTTTTTTCTGATTGAAAAATCATTCAGATTCTTACAGGGGCTTCCCAGGTGTCTCTAGTGATAAAGAGACGTAAGAGACGTGGGTTTCATCCCTGGTTCAGGAAGATCCCCTGGAGGAAGACATGACAACCCACTCCAGTATTCTCACATGGAGAATTCTGTGGACAGAGGAACCCAGTCGGGTACAGTCTATAGGGTTGCAGAGTCAGACAGAACTGAAGCAACCTAGCACAGATGCGCACAGGTTCTTATAGAAAACTCGGAAAACCATAGTAAAATATGAAGACAGACAATTCAAGGATTATATTTCAATTGATATATATTCTAATAGTTTTAAAATAATTTGAAAACATAATTATGACCATATCATGTATAAAATAATCTCATCGTTTTTTTTCAACCTTTTTTTAAATTGTAAGAATCTTCTCCTATGATTAAATTTACTTGACAAAATCTCTTTATTATATGCATATTAGTATTTTCTATGAGCATTGTTAATGTCAGTATTCTCTTAGCAATGGGCATTTAGGGAGATACTTCTATTTTTTTATTATAAATAACAATGAAGTGAACATCTTTATCAATATCCCATTACTTTCTTAGGTGTGCTTCCCAGAGATAAATAACCAGTGAAATGCTATTCATATTTTTACATATGTTGCCATGGTATATTCTAGAAAGAAGGGATCAATATACACTCAATGGACAGCACATGATTGCTAAGCTGTAAAATGCAAATAGTAACTGGCCTAATTATGTAGGAACTAGTCACACCTGAAAGTACTTATGCAAATGACTGAATTCCTTTATGATCCACGCCAGGTGTACGGATTTACAACTGTACTCTTTCATATTTTAAAAACTCACTTTATATTGCCGTTGTGTGAAGGGTGGTTTGGAGAAAAAGGAAAACAACACAAGCTTCATCCATAGAGGTATTTATCATTTCAGTTAATCTATCATTATAGACTATCTTGACTAAACTGTCTGGCTGAGGTTTAAAGGCCCCAGTGGGTCATTTTCATACACCTGTAGGATTCTCTGACTGCTTAAGTATTGATTTATCCATTTGAAATTCCTCCTCATTGATTCATTAGGCCTATACATCTTCTGGTGGCCAGCTTCTGTCTATAAAAGGTGACTGGAAGGACTGTTTCACTATCATGTATTTTATAGCTCACTGACATTCATTTACTGCCTCTCTTATTTGTCCAGTGTTAGTACTCATGCTAATGGGTATTCCAAGCCTGGCCTCCATCTCTGTGCATTTGGAGCCCTGCTATGCGCAGCATATAAATGATAATAAAAGAAAATTATCAAACTTGCACCAGAAGAGAGGACATTGTGAGCAATACAGTTTTCACATCCCTTAAAATAAAGGAAGAACAGGAATAGCAATGAGATCACACAGGAGAGAAATGGACTACATTCCTCAAAGGCACTTACCATAAAAAATATCTCAGGTTGCCTTTGCTTAGATAATGGGAAATTTGGGATAAGAGATGGGGGCCAGAGGAAGAGATTAAGATAGAGTAACCATATCCATGAACAAGACAGATTTGTAGGAAAATCTACTCCAATATTCTTGCCTGGAGAATTCCATGGACTGAGGAGCCTGGTGGGCTACAGTTCATGGGGTCCCAAAGAGTTGCACATGACTGAACAACTCACACTTTCACTTTTATCACTAGTGGAGATAGGATCCTAAATCCTGCTTAGCTCAGAAATAAAAGCAGTTGCTTGAAAAAAGCAAATAGGAGGTTTAAGGAGTCATTATTTATATCTACTACTCTTCAGTCTATACAGTTAGTGCCTTGAATGCAACGGAGACTCTTAGTTGGTTACCAGCTTGAAGCAGCGGAGCCCATGCAACTTGAATTTAAGCTTAGCATTTAGAAACTGTGTGTAACTTTTGGCAAATGATTCATCCTCCCTGTTCTCAAATGTTTACATTTCTTAAACGAGAAAAATAAAGTTGATCTTGGAACATTGAGTAAAGCACTTGATATAAGCTGTAAAATTTCTGGTCACCAGTTCCTGCATGTGGAAAAAATGTGTTGGGGTGTTCCCCCCCAACTCAGTACCACCAAGCAAATCTTGGACACCAGCTGGAGAGCCAATGATTCAACTCAAATCTAATACTTCTTACCAGAGAGAGCATCAGATTTCCCAGGTTAAAGGCTCAGATTCCCTCTTCCTCTTTTCCTTTAGAGACCAGTTGCAAAGCCCAGTTTATCACTGTGCGCCTGACCCACAGGTTATAGGTGAGAGGTTCCAATGAACCCTTCCTCAGGGGATGATTAATTTGCCAGAGTGGCCCACAGAACTCAGAGAAACATTTTACTTACTAGATCACCAGTTTATTATAAAAGGATGCAACTTGGGAACATCCAGATGGAAGAGAGGTGGACGGCAATGTATGGGGAAAGGGGAAGAGCTTTCACACCTTCTCTGAGTGCTCCAGTCTCCTCATATCTCCACATGTTCACCAGCCCAGAAGCTCTCTGAACCCTGTTCTTCTGGGGTCTCGGGGAGGCTCCATTACAAAGGTGTGATTGATTAAATCATCAGCCAATGGGGATTGAACTCAATCTCCAGCACCTCTCCCCTTCCTGGAGAGGGCACAGTACTGAGAGTTGTAACCTTCTGATCACCTGATTGGTACCCCAAGTGATCATCCCCTCTCCTTAGGCGACTTAGGGGTATTGTACTAGCCACCTCATTAACACAACAGAGACATTTTAATTGTTCTTAGCATTTAGAAAATTCCTACTGTTTTAGGAGCTCTGTCCCAGAAACAGGGATGAAGAGCAAATATATATTTCTCATTGTAAATCACAATATCACAGGCTGAATTATGTACCCTCTCCCCCAAATTCAAATGTTGAAGTTCTAACACCTGACATTGAAGAATGTGACTGTAATTACAGATAAGGTCTTTATAGAGGTAGTATAGAGAAGAAAAGCTATGACAAACCTAGACAGCATATTAAACAGCAGAGACATTACTTTGCCTCCATATAGCCAAAGCTATGGTTTTCCAGTAGTCATGTATGGACGTGAGAGTTGGACCATCAAAAGGACTGAGCAGTGAAGAACTGATGCTTTTGAACTGTGGTATTGGAGAAGACTCTTGGAGTCCCCTTGGACAGCAAGAAGATCAAACCAGTCCATCCTAAAGGAAATCAACCCTGAATACTCATTGAAAGTACTGATGCTGAAGCTGAAGCTCCAATACTTTGGCCACCTGATGGAAAGAGCCAACTCATTAGAAAAGACCCTGATGTTGGGAAAGACTGAAGGCAGGAGGAGAAAGGGATGATAGAGGACGAGATCATTGGATGGCATTACCAACACAATGGACATGAGTTTGAGCAGGCTCCGGGAGATTGTGAAGGACAGGGAAGCCTGGCATTCTCCAGTCCATGGCATTGCAAAGAGTCAGACATGACTGAGCTACTGATCAACAATGAAAGTGTCACTGGGGGCTTCCCTGATGGCTCAGTGGTAAAGAATCTGTCTGACAATATAGTAGATGTATGTTCCATCCCTGGGTTGGAAAGATTCCCAGAGGAGGAAATGGCAACCCACTCCAATATTCTTGCCTGGGAAATCCCATGGACAGAAGAGCCTGGCAGGCTATAGTCCATGGGGTTGCAAAGAGTCAGACATGACTTAGAGACTCAACAACAACAACAAAGTTTAACTGAGGTCATTTCAGTAGGCCTCATGCAATATAAATAGTGTCTTGATTAAAAGAGGAAATTAGGATGAAAACACTTGCAAAGGAAAGACTTTGTGTTGACAGAGGGAGAGAACACAGACATCTACATAAGTCCTCTATACACGAGCTAGTTCCATTCCCAGAGCTTTGTTCGTAAGTCCAATTTGTTCTTGAGTCCAATAAAGTCAGCCTAGGTACCCAACTAACATAATGAGCTATACAACATTGTACTGTAATAGGTTTTTAATGCTTTTCATACAAATATACATGCTGCTGCTGCTAAGTTGCTTCAGTCAGACATGCCTTTGTGCAACCCTGTGGACAGCAGCCCACCAGGCTCCTCTGTCCATGGGCTTCTCTAGGCAAGAATACTGGAGTGGGTTGTCATTTCCTTCTCCAAAATAGTCCATGAAACAAACACAAAAATAAAGCAGACATCTTAAATTTCACAATACAATATTTTGAAAAGTACAAAGCAGTACAGTACAACAGCTGGCATACAGGGGCTGGCATGGAGCAAACAGGCAAGAAGAGTTATTGACTGGAAGAGATGGTAGAGCTGAAGGATTGTCAGCAATAGGAGACGGAGGGCAAGCTGCAGTTTCACTCACTCCTGATGCTGATGGAATGCACGTTCCCATCTTTGAAAGTCTGCAGTTTGTAGGGAAGTTAAGTGTATAAGATGAGGAGAGAGGCCTCCAAGGAAACCAACCCTGCCAACCTCTTGACCTGTACTTCTAGGGTCCACAATTGTTGTTTCAGCCACCCTGTCTGTGGTACTTTGCTCCTGCAGCCCTAGCAAACTAATGCAGATGCTAGTCATGGGGACCAGTCATGGGGAGCTCCACTGAAGAAGAGGCTGTCAGAGGTGATTACATCAGGTCACTGGCGTGGAGCCTGTGGGAACAGAACCAGGGAGTCCAGGTCACCCTGCACAGCAAAGACTATTTACAGTTGTGTCCATAGCGTTTCATTGGTCATTTGCCTTTTTGCCTTCTGGACAGCCTCAGACCTTGCCTCCTTGTTTGACTACTGCCTGCAAAGTCTGTGCACCAAAGCCACATCTCAGCACTAGTCTCCAGGCTTCTTTGTCAAAAGGGTCCTCGGTGTTTCCCTTCCTTGGCTACCGTTGCACTGACTTTCATCCCCTCTTCACACCAGCCCTATCCAGTAGAAGAGACAGTAAGAATATAAGCTTACATTCCACATATTCCATTCTTTCTTCCCAGTGATTCTGAGAGCTCTGTAAGATGAGTGCTATTATTTTCATTTTGCATGTTTTTAAAAATGAGACTCAGAGAAGTTAAGTGACTTCCTAACCTCATGTGGTCCCCATGTGATACAGCCTGTAGGATCCGATTATCAGAGCCCTCTCCATCACACAACGCAGCCTGTAATCTAATTTCATTTACTGCAATATACAAGTCACAAGCAATACTGATGAAATTGCTCAAAAAGCTCTCTGTGATATCTGTGACAGACCTAAAAATCACAGTGCAAATGAGAACTGTGCTGTACTAAAATTTGATTGGACATTCAACTATATTGAACCTTAATGTCATTATTTGCAGAAAAGAGGAATGACTGACTTCTTAGAGTTTTCAAGATACTGATCTTTGGGAGTTATATAAATACACAAATTAGTGGCATCATAAATTCCAAATAAGTTCAGATAAAAAGAACTTTTTCATTATTTGCCAGTGACTGCTAATTACTTTTCTGTGTTCATTGGTTGAAAAAATATTTATTGAGGAGTTGTTATGTACCAGTCACTGTTTTTAAGTGTTGAGATTATAAGTAGTAAACAAACAGGCAAAATTGCCTCCTCTTGCGTGCTAAGTCACTTCAGTTGTGTCTGACAATTTGCGACCCTTGGACTGTAGCCCACCAGGTTCCTCTGTCCATGGGATTCTCCAAGCAAGAATACTGATGTGAGTTGCCATCCCCTTCTCCAGGGGATCTTCCAAATCCAGGGGTCGAACTTGAGTCTCTTTTGTCTCTTGCTTTGGCAGGCAGGTTCTTTACCACTAGCGTCACCTAGGAAGCCCCTGCTTCCTCTTAGGGAACTCATTTATTACCTTGTGTAATCAAGAGGGCTTCCGTGGTGCCTCAGCAGCAAAGGATTCACTTACAATGCAGGAGACACGGGTTTGAACCCTGGGTCTGTAAAACCCCCTGGAGAAGGGCACAGCAACCCACTTCAGTATTCTTGTCTGGAGAACTCTATGAGACAGCGGAGCCTGGTGGGCTACAGTCCATAGGGTCACAAAGAGTTGGACACGACTGAAGAGACTGAGCACGCATACACATAATCAAGAATCCTATAGGACTTCCCTGGCCATCCAATGGTTAGGACGCTGTGCTTTCATTGCCAAGGGTCCAGGTTCAATCCCCAGTCAGAGAACTAAGACCCCACAAGCCACAGAGCATGGCCAAAAAATAAAATAAAATAAAAAAAGAACCCTGCTATAAGAGTATTTATAGTTACCATTTTACAGAAGAGGAAATATAAGTTTTATTTTATTTTTATGGGAGCTTGTGTATTTTTCCCAAAAGCATCAGGTAGTGGAGGGGAAGACTTGGGACTGGAATTCTGATCACTGGGATGCCAAAGCCCTAATTAATGCACCCAGGTTGCTCCCATCAGGATGCTCTAAGAGATAATGTCTGGTTTCAGGTAAGTGCCAGGTCTTAGTCTTACACAGATACACTTTCTGCAGGGTGGTGACCTGTGTCCACACTGTCCTGTCTCCATGTTATTCTGTAAAGGGGTTTTGTTGTTGTTTTCAGTTCTTTCCCCACCCTCCACCCCTCGCCTGCTAGCTAATACCTAGAAAAATGTGCAGGAAAGATTGCAGCTAAGAGTAAAACTTGGATGTGAAGTGAGCTGACATCAATAATGAGGACCCTCTCCAACAGATGAGTTGGAAAATAACAGAAAGGCTCTTCTTTACCCTTGGGCTATACCACCATCCGGAAGAGTCTACAGGCTCTAGGGTCCCAAGGACAGCCCTGTGGCCATTGACCACGTAGCCTGCGGGCCACCAATAGGCACAAGTTTACTTATCCTTGCACCCAAGTCGGGTAACACAGTCCTTCAGCTAGATTCCCAGGACTGAGCAGATTCTGCTAATCCTTCTTACCTCAGGAGGCAAGACTTGCTTGATACTTCCTCTGGCTGGAATTTATATGCTGCAGAAATATAAAAATAAGCTGAACTCAGTCTCCAAACACCTCCAAGTTCTCATAGAGGCTGGGCGTTCTGAAACCAATCCACATTCATCAGAACTTGTAGGTGTGTCTACTGTCAAAATTTTTTCACACTGGTTCAAGTCACCCAGGGCCTTTCTCAGAAATCTGAGTCTGAACTGTTTCTCAGAGCATCCTAAGCTATCTGGCGACCTCAGCATGCTACATAAAGGTCCAAAGAGCTAGGGCAGTTGCTTGGTGACACACCTGCGTGGCCTGGACCCAGTCTCTGGTCCTCCAGTGTTTCTGTCTCTATGAAGTCTGAAGCAATACCTGCCTCCTGAAGGATCACACTGCAATGCTTTGAAATCATGCAGCAAGACAAATCACACTGCAGCTTGTTTTTATTACATCCAGGGACATGCTTAGTACTGTCACCCACTGCTCTAGCTATGGAGGAGCAGAACCACCCCCAGATTAGGTAGCCTACTTCCGGCTCTGATTGCTCACCCCACCCATCCATCCCCAGGTAAGGCATCCACACACCTCCCTCTTCACCACGCTCCAGGTACTGAGGACCCCAGAATTGTCCAGCCAGATGGTCTTGAGTCGATTTTCAGGACCTGCCCGAACTTCTTCCCGTGGCCCAACCTCGTGAGGTGCACTAAACCACTGAGGTATACCACCAGGGTACTCCCGCTGGGCCCCAACAGTGCTACTTGTGAAGGAGCTTCTGCATGGAGCTTGGCAGTAGGCGGTCTTTACCTCTGCTCTTTCACAGAGAGACTCTGAGCTGGGACGGGAAGAGAAGAGGGACAGGCCACAGGCTGGGAGCCAGGAACTCAGGGCAGCTCTCCATCTTCCCATGTTCTAGCTGGCACTCCAAGAAGCCTGAGGAGGCTACACTTGGAATCGTCCTTCCAAGTTGTTCTGAAGGAATACTTGCAAAAGTGAGAGAATGGGATGTATTATTTTAAACATCTTTAAGATTGATTGATGAACTTTTTATCATATTGATTTTTAAATATTTAGATATATGTGAGCTTCTGCTGTTATCCTTAGTCTTGTCCCAACAAAGTGGGAAGCGGTTACTACAAATCATGAAAAAAGGAAAAGCAGGGACTCTCAGACTTTACTGTGCCTAACCTTGGATTCTTGTTAAAAACCTATTTCAAGACTCCTCTGGAGGTTCGGTGGTTAGGAGTCTGCCTGCCAACACAGGGGACACGGGTTCAATTCCTGGTCTAGGAGGGTCTCAGAGCCACTGAGCCACTGAGCCCATGCATCACAACTACTGATGCCTGAACACCTAGAGCCTGTGCTCCACGACAAAAGAAACCATGGCAATGAGATGCCTGTGCATCGCAACTAGAGAGTAGCGCCTGCTTGCCCCAGTTAGAGAAAGCCCATGCACAGGAATGAAGACCCAGGACAGCCAAAAATAAAATAAATATATAAGTGAGAATTAAAGTTATTCTAGGCAGAACCCTCCATATATTTGGGTTCAGTTGGCCTGAACTGGGGGCTCAGAAGAGCACATTTTTACTAATATCTCAAGTGGTTTTGATAGAAGTGGTACAACAGCCGCTCTTGGAGAGTAACAGAGCACCCAGGTGAAATTAATGATTTCACCGACAAAAGACACCCAAGAGAAACAACTGGAGAGTAATTTTGAAGCCTTATCTGAGCAAAGGAAAAATTTAACTTTTAGACAAAATCAGAATTAAAATCTCTAAAGGAGTGTCGTCCCCTGCCAAGCAGTCCCCTTGGAGGTTAGGTGCTTATCCTGAGCAGGCAGCTGTTGCTCAAAATATTTTGACACTGATTTTTTAAAAATTGCCTTTGGAGGTGGATTATGAACCACATCAGAAAGCCAATCTCATTATTTCCCGGCACAGTTTGCATTTGACAAAAAACAACATTCCCCAGAAGGATGATGCATATTACTTAGCTGATTTAGTTCCTATGTTTCCCAAGTCAAATATGTAATAAAAGAAGATCTATTATATCAACACACCTGTTTATTTCAGCTTCCTTCTGAAACTGTACCAAAGTGACAATGAAGAAAGGAAAAAGGCACAAATCTGTGCAGACAAAGAAAATGAGAGAGAAGGTTTAGGAGGAAATGGGAATCAATAGTTTGGAAAACTGGAAAATTGATAGAGCAGTGGTCATTGACTTGGAGAACCCAAGAAACCTGGAGCCTGAGCCTGTCATGAGGACAGCTAAGACTCTCATTTTACCTGAAAATCTCATCTCTGGAATTAGAGGCAACAAGTAACTTAGAGTCAGGAGTGCTGGGTGGACGTGGTGAAAAGAAAATTTGTTGACAGTTTCTCTAGGGAACAGTTTGAGCCCCAGATCCTTTCTCCCACCCAGGCAACAACCCTTCCCCAACCCAAGAAGACGTGAGGGCCGTTCTCTGAAATCCTCATCCAGAGGGACCCTGGATTCTGGAAGACCAGTCCATAAGGCAAGGATGTGTGTCCTTGCTAAAAATGGGCCATTCCTGGAAAATATGCTGAACACTGAAACTCCAGCTCCCTTTTGCTTAATGAACAAAATGAAATTGGTTGCCTCAAAGAGGCAGGCACTGGGAACAGAAATAAATAGGGTACCAAGCATTTATTGAATGCCCTCTGTCTGCCACATCCTGCCCTATGCTTAGCCTTCGAGAGGAAGTCTGGAACAATTCCTGCTCCTGCACAGTCTGCTCTCTAGTTCACATTACATAGCTCACTAACCTGCTCACTGATCAACTTCATATGTAAGCATTAAAGGGTACACGGATGAGGAAGTCACATAGGTGGGGATTTGGGAGGAAACAACTTCAAAGACAGTGATTGATTGAGGAATACTTTTGCCTGTGTTTAAGAGAAAATAGAAGTGCAAGAGCAAAAGGAGACATAAGCAAAATAGACTAAAAGTAAATAATATACATGGAAGCAATAAGAAAAAACTGGGGAAATGTTGAAGGGTCACATGAAAGGTAAAATAACAAAGAGGACTCAAGAAGTGATGAGCTACTCAGACTCAGAAAGAGAGGTCCTTGAGCAAGACAATCTCCGAGTGGGGGTCATGTTTGAGGCCACTGATTGTGAAGCTGAAGATGATTAAAACAGGCATGAAGAGTAGACCATTTACCTGGTGAAAAGACCAGATGCGTGGCTGACATAGCAACGAAGACCAACTGTCCAGGATCTGGATTAGAGCTGAGCTGGGGAAATTGAGAGAAAGAAAAAAAATTAATGGCTAGCGGACAATAGGTGGGTTTTGGCTGCCGAGAATTCATCTCTGTGCTCACTCTTCTCTGTAGGTTTTTGATCTCCCCTTAGAAGGAACCACATACTATATGTGGTTTTGGTGAGTCAGTGTCCATCTCTCCATCTCCCATGGCGGAATCAGAAGGGGCCAGGTTCTCCCTTTTACCACCGGATGGTAGGAGTGGGAGGGCAGGATGGGGCATGAGACTTGAGTTGACAAATGTGACCTCATCTCCTGGGACTCTGAATCTTGACATGGAGAGTGGGCTGAAGGTGAGAGCATCGCAGTGGAAGTGGGGAGAAGGAGAAGAGACCTAACTCTGCTTCTTCTGGAGCTCCCAGCCCCTAGCCTCTTGCTTGCTCTATAAATAATCTATCAGTTCTTGGAGTCACTGGTATTCTTTCAACTGATTCCCACTTTGCAAGATTATTGCCAGATGCCTTTTGCTAGCAGCCTAGATTCCTGACTGACACATTGGAAGACACCAGAAAGGAAGAACTGGTTGGACTAGGTAACTGGAGAGGAAGCAGCAAGGACAGCTCCTAGGGAAAGTATGAATTAGATGATAGTGCCATTGACAGAGATGAGAAAAATGAAGATGTAGGATTTGTCTGGAAAAAGATAATGCCTTGGTATGTTTGAGGCCTGAGTTCAATGTACTTTGAGCAGCTGGAAAAACATGACCGCAGGGTAACAAGACACAGAGCTGAACAGAGACTCTTGGAATCGATGCGCACATGTAACAATATGCACAAGAATAGATGTAATCCTGCAAAGGGAACTGTAGGGGAGGAAGAGTAGAATTTGAAGATATAAGCCTTCCTAGAGAGATGAAACTCATAGAAAATGTATTTATTTTAGGGAGGAAAAAGTAACAACTCACAGAGCACTGAATATGTAGATGCTTATCTTGTTTTAAAACTTCCTAAAGATCTCATTGGGGTTCCCTTGTGTCTCAGCATGAAGAATCCAGCTGCCAATGCAGGAGACAAGATTCCACTCCAGTATTCTTGCCTGAGAAATCCCATGGACAGAGGGGCTTAGTGGACTGCAGTCCACGGGGCACAAAGAGTGGGACATGACTTAGAGACTAAACTCCAACAACAAAAGATCTCAATATCCTAGGTAAAACCATATAGCCTGATGCAAGAACCAGAAAATGTTGACTTTAATTCACTTAAATGGCACAGGGTTTCATTCCCTTAGGAACAAGAAGTCTGTAGATAGGACGGTATCCAGAAGTGGTGAGTCAGGGCTTCAGCTCTGCTTGGATCCATTGGACCTATCTTCCTCTATGTGTTGAACCTAACATCCAGCTGGCTCCCTTTCAGAGTGACAGGAATGCCATATTAGTTCCAGATATAACAACAGTAAAAAAAAAAAAAAATTCTTTCCCCATTCTGTCTCTTGAAAGTGAAGATGCATTTCTCAGCATCTCCTACTGAATTTTCCCTCATCACATTGGCCAGAACTGTGTCACATTCCTCACCTGCACCATGATTGACTCAAGCCATTCAGGAGTCACCCAATGGGGCTGGGGCCAGCCTGCCTTCAGCACACGGTTCAGCAAAGGAAGAGTCATGTAGCCCCTTGAACAAAACAGCAGTGGATACAATGAAATAGTGTAGTACGAATGGCTAACACAAAGCAGCCATGAAGAATAGTGTCATAGAATCAGCATCATCTGCTCCATAATGTGAGGCTCGTGCTGTACATTGCAACCCAGTCATTAATGGAGCTTGATGTTTGACTTGGAAGTAACTTTGGGATACACTCTGCATTTTTATAGGATTTTACAAGATCCATCATTACATAACCTCAATTTGGACAGTTTCTATGAAGCCATGGTTTTTCAGCCACTGCTTGATTCATCTATAATTTTCTTTTCTTCTATCTCTAGCCTTGCCTCCTAAAGCTTTTCAAAAATCACACAGAGCACAGCAGCAAAACCCTTCTGAACTCCCATTTTTGTCCACCACAATTCCACCAAAGCCAGGGATCTGTAGGTATAGAAGGATATCATTGACAATGGATGCCTGGATCAAGAGTCTAAGAAACTGTCAGTGGTCTAGGATGGAAATCAGCTCAAACCCAACTGAAGTATTTAGCTATTTTCCTGCTGCATCCTGTTAGGCTCCTTTCAGCTTATAAGTGTTAAAGACTACCATCAAGGACAGTAAACGGATTTAGGCATAAAACTTCCTGTCAAGGGTGATTTATATCCAATAAAAGGATAGCAGGATAGGAAGCCTGCTTCGCCAAGTTTATGATAGACAGTGAAAGAGTACCATCAAAATAAAAAGGCTTTCAGTCTGTCATCGGCTGTGTGGGTGTCTCCCTTCTTAAAAAGCAGCATGCTAGAATTGTATTGTTTGCTTTTATCAGCACCTTGCACTGTCGAGGAAAAGTTCTACTGCACCGCTAATTGAACTTGTACAGATTTATAAGCTCAAGGCCTGTGCATGAGAGAGATTATTAGGACTTAAAAGATAATAGCTCCAGCAAGAAAATTAACACTGCTTTCACCACTTAGATTTCAATTGCGCATAACTTCTACCCTCCACACAAACCTCAATGGACTGAGAATTTGTTTGAAAGATCTTTCCTAGAGCCCATGAAAGAGTGATGAAACCCCGGAGAACTCAGCTGCCATTTTACCTTGTCTACAGCCCAGCACTACAAAGGACCTACCCATGTAAGTCTGAAAGTGAGGTTTCAATCCAATTGCTTCCTAGGTGAATGCCAGGACACTTCTAGAAAATCGCCAGTGGGAGACATTTCTCCATGGGTCTTTCTCACATCTACATATCTTGAAAGCAGAGGCACTCTCTGCTTTTGCTCCAAACTATCTTTACATTGCCCATACAGCAGATGGTGACTGCAGCCGTGGAATTAAAAGATACTTGCTCCTTAGAAGAAAAGCTATGACAAACCTAGACAGCAGACAAACCTAGACATATTCATAAGCAGAGACATCACTTTGCCAACTACAGTCCGTAAAGTCAAAGCTGTGGTTTTTCCAGTAGTTGTGTATGGATGTGAGAGTTGGACCATCAAGAAGACTGAGCACTAAAGAATTGATGCTTTTGAACTGTGGTATTGGAGAAGACTCTTAAGGGTCCCTTGGACACCAAGGAGATCAAATCAGTTAATCCTAAAGGAATTAACCCTGAATACTCATTGGAAGGACTGATGCTGAAGCTGAAGCTCCAATACTTTGGCCACCTGATGCGAAGAACTGACTCACTGGAAAAGAACATGATACTGGGGAAGATTGAGAGCAGGAGAAGGAGGCGACAGAGGATGAGATGGTTGGATGGCATCATCTACTCAATGGACATGAGTTTGAGCAAACTCAAGGAGATAGAGGAGAACAAGGAAGCCTGGTGTGCTGCAGTCCATGGGGTTGAAAAATGTCAGACATGATTTACCAACTGAACTACAACAATAGAGGGAACAGCCTTGGGAGGAAGAGTTGGGGTCTCTCTCAAAAGCAAAGGGCAGGTTTGCAACTCAGGATTCTTCTCCTGTAACATAACCCACTGGGGCCACATGCCACCTTCATACTGCCTTGTGCTAACTGGAGCAGATGCTGATACTCTGGCTGTTGCTTTTGCTGTAGGTAATACAACCCATTGCCTCTGATCCAGGGGCCTTTGTCTTCTGCTAGTTTCCAGGAACAGGCCAATTTCTCAGCTTACAAATAAGGAATATCTCAGACCCTTCACAGTTTGTGAAAATCACCAGTAATGTGGACTTAGAGAAGCCATTTTTCTAATGTTTTAAATCAGAAGGAGACTAGCACCTACCTTAAACCAGAATATGTCACTATTCCTTACATTTTTATACTTAAGTATAATTTCCCTTTGGCCAAACCCAAAGAGAAGCCAGGATAATGATAGCTGTTAGGGAGGGTTATGGAGGAAACTTCTTTTCTTGAATCTCTAGGGAAAATTCTTAGCCTTATGACAATAAAGAGAAAACGGAAATGGATCTAATAGACAGGTGACCAATTAATGTCCCTCTCAATTCTTCAATTCTCAAATTTACGTAGATGTTAAAAAATATGGGATTTCCCTCATGGTCCAGTGAATGGGATTCCATGCTCCCAATGCAGGGGCCTGGATTCAATCCCTGTTTGAGGAACTAAGATCCCACATGACAAAACTACTGAGCTGGCGAGCTCTGGAATCCATGCACAGCAAGTGGAGAAGCCCACATACTACAACAAAGAGCAAATGGAGTAAACACCCTCCCTCTTCTACTGTCCTCACCCCCAGATTATACGTAAGGAAAAAATAATGCCCTTAACCAAGTTTTCACCCATTCATGTCCTCAGAGATCACAGCATGGCTCCTTTTAGACCATTAAGGGAAAAAATAAGTTGAACAACATCTCTTTTTAAATGGACAAAGATAGGATTTATACAAGGAGAGACAGGTTGATAGAGGCCGAGATAAGAAATACTGAGGTTACTTGAAGTTCCTTTGGACATCAGGCCAAGATTTAAAAATAATGAGGATGCACATATGCAAGCAAACCCTGAATAGGGATCCACATTCCTAAAGAGAACAGTATGGTTGAACAAAGCTTTGATGATGGAATTAACTTGAAACAAAGGCCCTTTGAGGAAGATCAGTCTGAAAAGAAATGAAGAATACATAAAACTTTGTTTAATTTATGGAATTTATATGCTGCTGACCAGTAAGTATAAAGTTCCATTCCCTTGGTTCTCACTATCACTCATGTATTACTTGTCAGTAAATGCGATGCACTCAGAACAGAACAGCTCCCGTAATATTTCTGTTCCCACTGCAGCTTTACTACACCCATGAAACTCTGTAATCTTTAAATTCCCTCACTGTTAACATCTGCTGAAACATTATTGGTCCCAGCATAGCCAAGCTGCTCTGAAATTACATTTAGCAGAGTAGTTAATGCTAACAGTATAATTCTCAATGCAAGGGTGTTTGAAGAGAGCTTTAGAACGGGCACGATGATCGTGCTTCCTTTAGGTTTTATTTCTTTCATATCTGTTTTGTATCACAATCTTATAGGCTTCGAGTGCACCATTTGAAAAAGAACATATTGTGTATATACATATATTTCAGTAAACACCCTATTACATTCAAATTATTTTTTAGTTCCATAGTATAAACTCACTTTTTATAGTGTTTTTTTTTTAACAAAATGAAATTCCTTTGCAAGATATGATGATAACCATTTAGCGGTTTGAGGAGGGAAGTTAATCAAGCTTCTGTAAAATGAAGCTATTTTATCACCCCGTTAAGGTGTTCTTAATGTTTTAAATCTAAATGACCCTACACATAACCAAAATAAACAGATTGCTTATGGTGCTTGTTAATGAGGATACATTCATTCTATAATCATAAAGTTGTTAACATTTTAAAAAAGCTTGACTTGAAAAACTACCTTTGCTGTAACTCCAAGATTGTAAACATGACACTGAGATTTCTTTAAAATTAATATATCCATGTATTTATATCAACATACTTTATGTTATTAAAATTATTTACATTTGGTATTATAGAACATGATGTTTAAAAGTGTTTAAACTGTAGGCACATACCTGATCTAGTAAGAGCTGTAATGAATGGCTTGGTAAATATGAAAGATTTCTCTTCCCTAAAGAATATTCTTCCCCAAATTAAAAAATAATTTTTTTCATTGAATTTCACCATTAAGTAAAAATACATTTTAATAATTTGATATCAAACAAAATCAGATGAATTTATTAAGTTCTAACCTTTTGGAGGGCAGGAAAAATGTATTACTAACCAAGTATAGAGAGCAACATTTTTTAATTGGCATATAATTGATTTACATGTTGTGTTAGTTTCTGTGGTACAATGAAATGAATCAGCTATGTGTGTGTATGCTTAGTAAATCAGTCATTTTTGACTCTTTGTGACCCTATGGAGTATAGACCACAGGCTCCTGCATCCATGGGGATACTCCAGGCAAGAATATTGAAATGGGTTGCCTTGCCTTTCTCCAGGGGATCTTCCCAGCCCAGGGATCGAACCCACATCTCCCACATTGCAGGCAGATTCTTTACAGTCTGAGCCACTAGGGAAGCCCAAGAATGTTGGAGTGGGTAGCCTATCCCTTCTCCAGGAGAACTTTTCACCCCAGGAATTGAACCAGGGTCTCCTGCAATGCAGGCAGATTCTTTACCAACTGAGCTACCAGGGAAGCCCAAATCAGCTATATGTATACATGTATCCTCTCCCTCTTGGACCTCCCTTTCACCCCCACCATCCCACTCACTGAGGTCATCACAGAGCACCAACTGGAACTCCTTGTGCAACATTCTTAAGAACACACTTTCTTCCTTTATATATTCAGAATTTTAACTCAGGAATATTTCAACACAAGTTAAACTTCTGAATATATGAAGAAAGAAAGTCTGTGCTCAAGAATGTTACTGCTGTAACTTCAGTAAGCTTTTACATAACTTTCTTCAAAATGAACAAGATGATTGCCAAAGTTGATTGCCATAAAATATAGTATAGTCAAAGATAATAATTCTTTAACATTTATTTCTATATATGTCATTTTTTGAATATTTCTATATTTATGTCATATGTAATAGTCCATTGGGATCAGAGGCCAGATTATATTCTTATAATTCTGTTTCTGCAGGATCTATGCCAGGATATAAGCAAGATCAAGTTCTTTCTAATAAACAGGTGTTGGATTTACTCTCCCACCCCATACCCTCATCCCAAGAACCCACATCCTCTCTGGATTTCTTATTCCCCAAGAGCAGTTATAGACATTGTTCAGAAACCTTCTTTGCAGAAATTCTTTCCTTTGCACTAGTGCTCTTTCCTTGCTGGCCAGACTCTGTCTGGGCCCCTTAATCCCTCTTTATTCAGTCTCACTTTGAGAAGATGTCTGGATCTCTGCTACATTTCTGCCTGTCATCCAGACTCGTGGCTTGCATGGGATCTGAGAAAGTATCCTACTTTCAAGCAGAAAATGCCTGCCAAGCTCCTGCTTGTAAGTACTCAACCCTCCGCATTGCTACTTGCCCAACTGTGCTCTGTAACCAGGTTCTAGATCCCTGATTCTCCTCTGAACAGTGGCTTCCCTTCCTGAGCCCCAAATATTCCTGTGCCAGTTTTTATCCAATCACTCTATTTCTTATTTCTTACTTCTGACTCCCGACATCTAAACTTCTTTCCCTGCAGCCACTCTTCGAAGTTGATGGGGTCAAAATACTATTTCTTTTATGCTATTTGGTTGCCTTTCATGGTAGCCACACAGATTTATAATAAAAGCTCTACACAGAAAGAAACAACAAAAAAAATCTGAGGTTTTAAAATACATTCACAAAGTAATTTACCAGGCAGTGCAACACCTTATATTAACATTGAATGTTTACCTTATTATGCTTATCTCCTAACCTTGTACAAGAATATGCATGTAGGAAATCTTATATTTGAGATCTAAGCAGTACCTGATTAATGAACAGCAGTAAATTATAACTTGCCAGCTGGTTTTTCAACATTCAATTGTAATAGAATTCATATCTGCTTTTTCTCTTTCCTTTTCCTCATTATTACCATAAAACTAGAAGCATATGGGATGATATTATTAAGGAAGGTAAAATATGTGGCTAACAGATAAAGGAGACAGAAGGTTGTTTAAAATCATTGTCTTTGTACGTGTGTGTTAAAGAGAGAGATATTTCTCTGTTTCTTTTTCATTTTTCTCAAGACTCACCGTCCACAATGCATAAAGGGTTCTATCAAGTGACCTAAAGAGACATAGTAGAAACAATTACCATCGCCTTTAGTTGTCATCTTTGAAAGCCCTTCCCAGCCTACAGCCCTTATAGGTGGGCTTGGGCAACCTATTTATGCCTTTCTGTGGCTTCAGCTTACTTGAACTAGAAGTAGAGACATGACCTTGAGGGTAACAGATCTCTAGCTTCAACTGAGCCAATAAGATTTTGCTGTTTGCTTTCTCTTTCACTCCCTTCTCTTTGTCTCTCTCCAAGTGAGGTACACAGAAACTGGAACGAAAATGTCATTTAGAGTTGAGATTGCAAGTGAAGCTGCAAAAACCCAGAACATGATGGGTTAAATAAGCAGAAACTGAAGCTTCACAGGAGAAATTAGTCAGTGGAGAAAGTAAGGGTACAGATAAGCAGAAAGAAGCAGAGAAAATAAACCACCCAACTCCAGAGAAAATGATTCTTGATATAAGGCAGAGTTAATAGGATTTTGAAAGATTAAATATGAGGTGGGATAAAAAGAAAGAAATGAAAGACTTCCAAAAAAATAGTTGGCCATCATTTCTTTAACAACCATCTCAATTCAGTCTTTAACAAAATGCTGCCACACATTCTATTTGCTAACTTAACAAATATTTATGGAGCACCAACTTTGTATTCAGTAGTCTTCCAACCCCTGGGTAGAAATCAGAAAACAAACCAGAGACCCAGTCCTCAAAAAGTGCAAAGTGGGACTTCACTGGTGGGCCAATGGTTAAGACACAACACTACCACTGAAGGTGGCAGGGGACTGATCCCTGGTCAGGGAAATAAGATCCCACATGCGATGCAGCGAAGCCAAAAAACTAGGGAGCAAAATGATAACAACAAAAAAAAATTGAAATAAACACCAGCTGTAAGTCTTACTGGACTTCAGTAATCCACTTCAATACAGTGAGGGAAAGTGTGTCTCACGGAGACACCTCTAACCCAACTCTTTCCCACAGGAACACAGGAAGGTGAGAAGGCTACAGTAAACGGAAGGGGATGAAATAACCAGAGAAAGCAACATGGAAGAGCATTTCAGGGGAAAGGAATCATGTGTAGTCTCTTAGGACTTGCAATTTGTTCTGCTTTCTAATGGAATTTAACTGCAATGGTTGGAAAGTAATATAAGCAGCTAAGATGTAATATGGTATAGACTTTCTCTTTAAGTACTTAAGCAATTCTGAATAAAGAGAGTATTGTGAAGATTCTATGAACTTCATCACTGGTGAGAAAGGAGCTGAAGGATGAGCAGAAATTGAATTGGTGGAGGAAAAGGACAGGGTCACCTGTGTTGTTCCATCATCTTTCCCCTGTAGGCTGTGTATGTATATATATATTTCTTCTCATGTACATTGTAAATTCTTTGCAAGCAGAAATTGTATGCTTTTCCTGTACATCTTTCTATCTTATCTAATGGTTTTCTGTGCACAAGAATGTTATAAAAATTTTTCCTCAATGTTTGATTTTTTGTGCTTTATGAGTCAGAGTTAAGAATGAGAAATGCTTGATTCTTATTTTCTACACACCAAAAATCCAAACATCTAGAAAATTCTAAAAGCACAGCACCTCATGTTGCTCATTTACCCCCAAAGCAATTTGCTGTGACCACCTTTAGAAGTCTGTCGGTAGAGTAAAGGGATTCAAGTAGTTTTAGTTACTCACTAAGTTCATGGATAAAGGTTTTGATAGATCTTTTTAGCAGACACTAGAAGTAAGTTTACTTACTCATGATGCAGTTTGGATATCAGGTACTGGGCTGTATTGAGACTATCTCAGAGTATTGCTGCTTATAATCTATTCATGGTTTATGATAGCATCAAACAGGTAGTAATGGCACGTGTGTGTGCATATGTACTCAGCCGTGTCCAACTCTTTGTGACCCCATGGACTGTAGCCTGCCAGGTACCTCTGTCCAAGAGATTTTCCAGGTGAGGATACTGGAGTAGGTTGCCATTTCCTTCTCCAGGGGATCTTCCCAACCCAGAGAGTGAACCTGCAGACCCACAACTGCTACGTGGCAGGTGGATTCTTTACCACTAATCAACCAGGGAAGCCCATATTAGGGTGTGATAGTGACTTGTTATTATCATCAGTAAAAGCTAATATGTTGGCAAAACCGTGGAGACAGTGAAAAGACCAGTGAATGCCAGAGGTTTGGGTGAAGGGAAGAATGAATGGTGGCGAATAGAAGGTTCTGAGTGTGTGTATGATACTACAGTGGTGGATATGTCATTATACTTTTGTCAAAACTCAGAGAATATAGAGCATGGAGAATGAACCCTCGTGAAAGCCATGTGCTTTGATTGGTACACTATATTGATGGTGCACACAGAGCATTGATGGTAGGGGAGGCTGTGGCTGGCATTGGGGAAAAGTGGTAGGAACTCACTATTTTTTTGTTTGTTTGTTTCTTTTCTTTTCTTTTTTCTTTTTTTACTTTACAATATGGTATTGGTTTTGCCGTACATTGACTTGAACTCAGTCTTTTTAACTCAATTTTGCTGTGAACCTAAAACTGTTCTAAAAAAATAAAGTCTATTAGTTTTGCTTTCTTTTAAGGATCCCCCCTCTGCACACCTCCCCCACTCAGGGACTTCCCTGGCAGCCCAGTGACTAAGGCTCCACACTCCCAATGCAAGGGGTCCTGGGTTTGATCCCTGGTTGGGATACTAGATCCCACATACCGCAGCTAAAGATCCCACATACCAAAACTAAAGAACTGAAGATTCCACTTGCCAAAAGTAAGACCTGTGGCAATTAAAAAAAAAAATCTCTAAAACTAATATGAACAGAATATTTACTATTTTACAGACTGTAAGTGCTTTGTAGATCTGGTGATTTATTTAATCCTTATATCAACCTGATGAGGAAATAAAGCACAGAGTGGTTGAATAACCTCACACAGCTAATAAGCAGTAAATAATAGAGCCTGAATTAAAAGCACTATACTAAGTGGTTTATTAATTAAAGACACTTCCAGTGAACAAGGCAGAAAAATATTAAATCACAGAAGCAATGGTGATCTTAGGAATAACTGAGTTGCAGCCACAGAGTAATAGCCAAGCATTCAGAAATCTGATAATTCTCCATAATCCAGCCTAAGTCAAAACCAACTATTGGAATATTTCTAAATCATGTACAATTGGTGGATTCAAATTCCCTCTCTTGAGGGTGATCAAATGACAAGTGTAATGAATTTTGAAAACCACTTCTCAAAACAATACTTTGGTCTGGGTATTCTTATGGCCATTTTACCATGGAGGAAATTGAGGCTATGGCAGATTCCACAATTCACCTTGGCTAAGCTCTTTTGTGGATTGAGACAAGGTATAAATAAAATAGGTAAGCAATTCCCTGAAGATTACCAGGTTAGCCTCTGAGAGGAGGGGGTGGCTGTGCTTTGTAACCAGAGTTCTTTTAGGAACTTTTCTTTCATTCCCTGATCACTACCAGCTCCAAGCACAGTTGTATGTAGTGAGCAGCAGTCAGTCCCACAGGGATGTGCCTCTCCCAGATCACACAGACTCCAGTATAAAATTACAGGAATTGAAGAAATTATTCTCAATTCAATACAGCAGTCCCAAGGGCATTGTTGTATGTCAGACTCCAGAGAAGTTTGAAGACATAGAGGGATTAACCCAGCAAAAAAACAAGTAGAACTTGAATATTGCAAATCCCTACTATGAATAGTTTCTTAATGATGCTTGCAATTCTTGGCATTCTCCCTTGTTTTCTCATTCTCTCCATCCTTTCTCAGACCCCCACCCCTACTTTTTAATCACCCTGTTTGTTGCTTACGAAAAGTGATTTAGCTCTTTCGGCTCCCATCCCCAGTTCTACTTAGCGTTTCATAGAGAAGGTGTTGGGTGAAGCTTTGAAAATGTTTACGTTTTCTTTAACTCACGTTTAAAATTTTCCTTCTTGGTTTCTCTCCAATGGTGGTTTTTATCTCTCTAGTTACATATTCATTTAAATATTTTATCAATAACAGAGAAGAATGGCCCAATGACTGTGTTCTAATTGTTATACTTCAGTTGTGTGTTTTAAGTTGAGAGAAGTATTTTTTAGAAACTATTTGGAGAAGAAGAATTAAAATAAACTGGAAAGTTAAAGAATCATTCTGTATGTATTAGAAGTCACTCTGGGGTGTATTTTAGAGGTCCATTAATATCTGCAGCACCATAGTATCACCACCACTTGGGGTGCTGGAGAAGCCTCTTGAGAGTCCTTGGACTGCAAGAAGATCAAACCAGTCAATCCTAAAGGAAATCAATCCTGAATATTCATTGGAAGGACTGATGCTAAAGCTGAAACTCCAATACTTTGGCCACCTGATGTGAAGAACTGACTTATTGGAAAAGACTCTGATGCTGGGAAAGACTGAAGGAGAAAGGTGAAGAGGGCAGCAGAAGATGACATGGTTAGATAGCATCACTGATGCAATGGACTCAAATTTGAGCAAACTCCAGGAGATAGTGAACAGGGAAGCCTGGCGTGCTGTAGTCTATGGGGTCACAAAGAGTCGGACACCACTTAGCAACTGAGCAACAACATCTGCAGCAAGTGGTTATATGCATCAAGTTTTCATTCCAAGACAAAAGTTAGTAGAGCATCAAAATATGCCCTGTTGGATCTTTACACTGAATTGTAGTGAGATGATGTGTGCGATGACACGTAAATTAGGTCAGAAGCCAAAGTTTTCAAAACATTGCAATTTGTTGATTACATATGTCAAATTCCATTGCAAAAATCTGTTTTCTCATATATAGTAACCAAAATTGGCTCAGACTTAAAATAGTCTGATAGCACCTATCATATAATGCCTTCCTAATAAGCAGTAAATAACCCAGTTGAACATAAAGCCTGTGAAAGAAAGTTGCCTCTCTTAGTTTTGAAGAGATTATTTTAAAATATTTGATTCGATCTTCCCGAAGTGGGCTAAAGATTCACACAAAAAAGAAGAGAAAAACAGTTTTAAAAGATGGTATCTGACTGGTTTCATTAAAAAATCAACATACTTGTCTTTAAAAATTCTTATAATTTTTTTCTGGGTTAATGATTCTTTAAATTTATTTTTAACTGGTGGATAATTGCTTTACAATGTTGTGTTGGTTTCTGCCGTACATCAGCATGAATCAACCACAGGTATACATATATCCCCTCCCTCTTGAACCTCTCCCCACCTCCACCCCATCCCACCCACTAGATTGTCACAGAGCACCAGGCTGAGCTCCCTGCGCTATACAGCAACTTCCCAATAGCTGTCTATTTTACAAATGGTTATACATATTGCAGTGCTACTCTCTCAATTCGGGATTCTTATAATTAATTCTATAACTGCTTTGTTAGTAATCAGGATGGAAATGTGAATATAAAATATGAATTTAAAATAAGAAAATATCTCAGAAAATTTTTACATTTCAACCTGCAGTGGTATATTGTAGCAGTACACAGAAGGCACTCGGTAAATATTTGTTGAATGAATAAATGATTAGAAGAAAGACTATGAAGATTAAATGTCTTGTTAGTCACAAGTACCCATAAAATTTCTCCTTAGGCACTTATTCTTCACTCCCTCTGTATAAGTGTTACGTCCAGTTGAGGACAGAATGACATCTGGGACCTGGTCTCTCTCCCCAAGGACCTTAGACTCTCATTTGTAGGAGAAATGTAAAGATTTGATGTGTTTTGTATTTCCTTATGGAAGTACAGGGAGTCCACTAGATACAAAACTTCAAGTTGCAACTTTCAAAGATGCAAGCATGCATTCACATGTCTAATCATGTAAGCTAGTTCATGTGTCTGGTGTACACTGTTATGTGCACGCACCCTCTAGCAGACTTGTGTTTTTGTGTACTTTACTATACAGTACAGTATAGAGTACACTAGGATAGCGTCTTTATTTCAAGCCCAAGATGTCTGAAAGCAAGCAAAAAAGCAGCAGTGATGTAGCTGCTAAGAAGCCCCAGCTGTGTATTTTTCAAGGTACTGTACCATCAGATTAAAAATGTTTTCTTTATTCTTGTGTTTGTTTTCTATGTATTGTCTATGTGAAAGTATTACAAACCTACTTCTGTGCTTAGTCACTCAGTCATGTCCGACTCTTTGAGACCCCATGGACTGTAGCCCACCAGGCTCCTTTGTCCTTTGGGGTTCTCCAGGCAAGAATACTGGGGTGAGTTGCCATGCCCTCCTCCAGGGGATCTTCCCAACCCAGGGATCAAACCCAGGTCTTCCACACTGCAGGTGGATTCTCTACTGTCTGAGCCACCAGGGAAACCAAACCTACCACAGTACAGTACTATTTGGATTGCTGCCAGATTCAATCACTGGGTTGCATGCTTAGTTGCTCAGTCGTGTCTGACTCTTTGCAACTTTATGGACAGTAGCCCTCCAGGCTCCATGGGGATTCTCCAGGCAAGAACACTGGAATGGGTTGCTATGCCCTCCTCCAGGAGATCTTCCTGACCCAGGGATTGAACCCAAGTCTCTTGCATCTCCTGCATTGGCAGGAGGGTTCTTTACCATTAGCACCACCTGGGAAGCCCTAATTACTGGGTTACTGCTAGTATATAGCTGTCTTAGAAACCATGTGAGAGGAAGAAATCAAGATTCTATCACCTTTGTTCCTCATCACCGACTCCAGATTGAAGCTCTTGCCTCTAGACTCCTCATGGAGATTGGACACAGTCCTTGAAACACAGCCTCTGTGTTTCCCTTTATGCTGGTTGAGGATAAAAGCCACCTTTTTATTTCCTCCAAACCCTGTCTCCATATTTTTCATTCGGCTTCAGTGGGCAGAGAAAGCCAAGATTTTGGCCAGCAACAGGGTGGGTTCCAAGTTTGACATTTCATTTTATTCTATACCTAAAAACAAAAGTAATAACAATATAGTCCATACAGTAATAACAGAACATCAGTAACTCTTTGAATAAATGAATCTTAAGAATTAAGATTCATGCTGAACTGACAGTCTTTTCTTCACCCTCCACATATAGTCATTCACCAACTTCTGTAGACACCCTGTCTGCAGAAAACCCGGCCTTTTCTCTTCATCATCACCACACTGTGATTACCTTAGTTCTGCATCTTGTCCTTGCTTCCTGGATTACTAACCTAATTTTCACTATGCACGTTTCTCCAAATATGTAATATTATTGTTAGGTAGTTAGAACAGGAAAAAGGAGTCCAGAATGGTGGTGGCTAAAAGATAAGGAAGGGACAAGCCCGAGAAAATAGAACAAAGGAAGGTCCAAGGACCAGAGTGAGGACCTCAGGTAAAATAAACAGCACTCCTGGCTAGCCCAGTTTACATAGGGTAGGCCCAGGGGAGGAGAAAAAACATATAAAAAAAGGAGCCAAAATTGTGCAGAGGGCCTCTCTTCTCTTCCGGTCTTTTGGGTTGGCATGCCCTCATATCTCGGATGTATTTTCCTTTACTTTCTAAATAAAGCTGAGCTGTAACACGGAGCTGTAACACTGGTCTGTTAGAGGGCTGTAATGCAGGTCCATCCGTTGCTTCAAATTTTTGTTGTGACGAGACAGAACTGAGGAAGTTACAAACGTCCTCCGCACTATGAAGCTAAAAATACATTCATTAAAATTAGACTTCTAGTTGGTGTTACTTAGCTCAAACCAGTCCTATCCGTGCTGCTGTCCAAGGGGTCTAAAATCCCAATGAGATCATATTTGTTTCCTACTTAAAATTTTTGGTGATTCTCCATTGTCTTCAAATTATAATGAAATTCCTCAGAATGCCTATGTGATTCAGCCTTGACCCTCACAGCTTATCCAGCCATCTTCACACTTATGCTTTCCTGGTACACCTTACTCCCAGATAGTACTGACAACTATCTCCTTAAGCTCTCTCTCCATCCAATACACACAACTGTGATAGGACTCAAAAGACACCACTGTACCTATTCATCTTAAAAATCTGTCTCCATGGCTGCACTTAAGACCCCTGAGGTCTGGAATCAGGCTTACCATAAAATATACAGGCTGGTAGTGTGTCTTGTGGAAAAATCAAAACTCTGAGAGATGGCACTATGGTTCCCCTAGCTCAGAAGGTTAGCTCTACGTGGGTACCCTACAAAGGTATGTTGCGTATAATGGTTTATAGATAACGCTTGAATAAAGCACTCAGAAGATGACTCAATGCTAATTCCTTTCATTCTTCTCTTCCTCTGTTGCTTCCTCTTCAGTATTTTCCTACCATCTTTTCCCTTAAAGAAGAAATTGTATCCTGTAGGGAAAGAATAACTTATAGGTGAGAGGGTTTCCCAGACTAATTATACTGATGGAGTATGGCAAAGCAGTTATTTTAAACTAATAGTAATTTGGGGGTGTCTTGGAGATTCCAGTTATTTCTGTCATCTCCATGTGTAAATTATCTTTAGTCATTTCAACTTTACTACATTTGTTATGTCTCTGTTTGACTCTTTAAAATCAGTCATTTAATGAAATTGCCTTGGGACAAAACACAGAATCCAAACAACAATTGATAATCAAATACAAATATAGTCAAAACAGAAATAGCATGAAGATAAAACACTATGCTTAATAATAAGTTCTGTCAATGAAGATGATGTTTAATATAAAGAGAGAGTTCATGAAATTGAGCTTTGATGAAATTTTTCAGAAATAGTAGAGCTTCTGTGTGCACTGTAATCCCTTTCAGTGGGCACTTGATGTGAGTTTCTCAGTGTATTTTCCAAATCAAGATTTTGAATGGGATGAACAAGAGTATTCAATTTTAAGGCTGCTGATTCTTTACTAATTCACTGATTAAATAAAAATCCCCCAGAAGGAAAGTTAGCAATTATCACTCTCACTTCAATTCAATGATTCCATTATTATGTCGGTCCCATTATTGACAGACTCCTCAATCCTTGTATTCGTTCACTCAGAAAATACTTATTTTGAGAACCTACTTGAAAGAAAGAACACAGAAAAATGAATAGAATATTTTCTTTGCACTTAAGCATCCCAGTCCAAGGCTTCCCTGGTGGCTCAGATGGTAAAGATTCTGCCGGCAATGCAGGAGACTGGGGTTCAATCCCTGGGTCACAAGGAATCTCCTGGAGAATGGAATGGCTACCCATTCCAGTATTCTTGCCTGGAGAATTCCAGGGACAGAGGAGCCTGGTGGGTTGCAAAGAGTCACCATGGGGACAGGAGTCCATGGGGGTTGCAAAGAGCCAGAGACGACTGAGTGGCTAACACTGTTATATCCCAGTCCAGTTTGTAAATTATTTTTAGTCTTCCTTTAGTAGTTAAGATCTGCTCGTCCCAATATAGCTATAATCTTCACATTATGGTTTAGTCACTCATTCATATCTGATTCTTGTGACCCTAC
Organism: Antilocapra americana; assembly: GCA_007570785.1. NCBI lineage: Eukaryota > Metazoa > Chordata > Mammalia > Artiodactyla > Antilocapridae > Antilocapra > Antilocapra americana. The sequence continues at coordinate 3,237,572 of ML660213.1, forward strand.
GGACTGTAGCCCACCAGGCTCCTCTGTCCATTGGATTTCCCAGGCAATAATACTGGAATAGACTGCCATTTCCTTCTCCAGGGGATCTTCCCAGCCCAGGGATTGAACCCAAGTCTCCTGCATTGGCAGGTGGATTTTTTACTGCTGAGTCACCAGGGAAGCCATAATCTTCAGAGCTAGGGAAAATAACTGCCCCTTTCAAGAATTTTGGGATAATTCTGCCTTTAAATGGAAAAAAAATTTACAAGATCTGTCAGTTGTGCAAGGGTCTATTTACTGCTCAGGTAAGTCTAAGTCTGTGACCCCATTGACTATAGCCTGCCAGGCTTCTCTGTCCATGGAATTCTCCCAGCAAGAATGTTGGAGTGGGTAGCCAGTCCCTTCTCCAGGGGATCTTCCTGACCCAGGGATAGAACCCAGGTCTCCTGCATTGCAGGCAGATTCTTTACCGTCTGAGCCACCAGGGGAAATAACTGCTCCTTTCAAGAATTTTGGAATAGTTCTACCTTTAACTGGAGAAATTTTAAAAGACCTACCAGTTGTGCAAGGGAAATACATCCGATTGAGATGGCTGCTGCTTTTGCTCAGATTTTATACTCACTGGACCCTCGAACTAAGTCCTTGTCTTATTCTCCACCCTGCTTTAATCCCTATGTTCACTAAGTCCTACTTCATCCAGGGTTGTGGTTCCCACTTGCCTCTCTGTAGTCTGCCAAGTGTTGGAACATCACCCAATCCCAGCCCTGACCACAGGATTATCAGATCTCAGGACCAGCCCTGCTACAGGCATTTGGCCTCTATTGATTATCTGCTCTTGTTTTCCCTAGTCCTGGCTTCAGCACAACCAGGCTACCTTCCGAATGAACCACCTTTGCCCTCCTTGCCTGTCCTTGGAACTGTCCAGATCAGCACTCAATCCTGGGTCTCTCTGGACTGAGGATGTGCAGAGCCAGGCCTTCCTTTTGTTGGAGAAAATGCAAATAGTCCTACAGAGAAACATCATCTCAGGTTTGTTGGGGATACAGCTCTATACTCATGTTATGGAAAGATGATTAGTTCCCTACAAGAACAGGAATTTGAAGTATCCAATTTAGTTCCCAGCAATCACTGCCCACCCCGAATTCCCAGGTTCTCATCCTGGTATTGTTAGGGGAAACACTGACTGAAACTGCCCTCCCTGGCCAGGTAATAGATTTCCATGAGTCATTTTATGACAGGAGGTCTAGGGAAGGAACATAGAACTAACAAGCTACCACCAACCAGGAGAATTTAGGAAAGGTCAAAAGGAGATGTCATATGTCCTACTAACCTCCCAGAGTCCTTCTCACTGAATCCATCTTGACTGAGCAATATGGACGCCAGCAGGAAGTCTCCTGAGTCAGAACTGAAGAGGAAAAGTTAAAATTTTACATCATCTCCTGCTCCTTCTGCCTCTGTAACGCAGCTTGCTCCTTACAAAGTCTGGATCACATAGGTCACATCGTCTCAGAAAAGTGAGGACTTACAATACTAAGAACTGGAGCTTATCTCACTCACCCTTGTCCTGCTCTTTGCAATTGCCCGGCCTTGCAAACTTGCTTAATCATGCCTCTCCGTGTAAAGGTCAGACGTCCTCCTTCCCATCTTGACTGCTGTTCCTATGCCTGAAACCCCTTAGTTTAAACCAGCCTATTAACAGCTAGTGTTGCCCTCTATAGTCTGTCTATAAAAACTCTGTAATCCCTTTGTTCGAGGCTCAGAGCTTGGAGTGTTAACTCCTCTGGGTCTGCTGGCGTAATAAACCTGAGTTCTCCAACTCTCCAAGTGTGGTGCTTGGTTTCTCGAGTACTTGTTTCTGCAACAGAACCACTGGCCAGAGAAAATCCGGAAACTAATCCCATCACCATAAAACTCTAGACTGCGAGCCACGTGGCAGAGCAGTCTTCCTACTTTCCCTTAACCCTGCTGCTCTCTGCCTGGGCGCCTTTTCCCAATAAAGTCTCTTCAGCACGTTTGTCTCCTCAGACAATTCATTTCCAAGTGTTAGACAAGAGCCAGCCCACTCTCAGGGCCTGGAAGGGATCTCCCTTCCTGCAACAGTAGTATCTCAATGCCTCGGTATGCAAGTAGAAGGGCGATAGAGAGAAAAATGGATGGCAGACAGAAAGAAACCATCTGACAAAGCTGAAGACCACTTGCTTTTCCAAAACAGCTTGAATCTTCCTGCCTGGGCTGCCACGTGAAGCATGTGATTAATGAAGAGATGTCAGGGAGATAATTCTTCCTAGCCAGGAAGAGTGGAGAAAGGATTTTTTTTTTAAAGAAATATTAGGCTTTGAGTGGAAGGAAAGCAAGAAAAAGGAGCTTGTGGTGGTTGTAAAAGTGCCAAGAAGAAATAGTTGCACCATTGTCAACCAAAGTGTGGACCCCACCCCACCTGGTCTTTCAGCACCTACCCCTTCCCGCTCTTCCGGTGGAGCTGGAGTTGTCTCCCTGGTTATAAATAGCAGCACAGATGTTGACAGAAAAATGCTCCCTTAATTACCATACAAACTGCTCTACTTGAGTGAACCGTTTAAAGCAGCCTCCAAAGGAAGTTCACTCAAGCAATTCCGCAGATTACAGCTAATGAACAATATTTCCTCGCACCTATTTAGTGCTCATTAAAATGTAAAAGCCTTTCATTTTAAACAGACGCACAATAAATAATTCCTCTCTCCCTTTCCTTCTCTGAGCAGGCTTGAAGAGAAGCAGGGAGGGGAGCAGGGCTGGGGTGGGGGCGGAAGCAGGAAGAGAGACCTGAAGCACAGAAGAGGGGCTTCTGAAGGGGAATCAGAGACTCAAAAAAGAAGTGGGAGCTCACTCGCATCTCAGGAAGCCACAGCTTGTCTGCTAGGAGTGATATCTGTGTTTGGAGTTAAACAGATAGATGACTAGACCAATTCCTCCAGCACAGGTGACCAGCCTTGAACCAGGACAGCAGACCAAAACCGCCCTGGGCAGCCCTGGGAAGCAGAGAGGGGCCAGCCCAGGATAGGGAGGGATAGCCCTTCCAATGTATTCAATGACCAGGGCTATGTTTCTTTAGCTTGAAAGAAAGTTCTTAGTCGCTCAGTTGTGTCCCACTCTTTGTGACCCCTAGGACTACAGGCAGCCAGGCTGCTCAGTCCATGGAATTCTCCAGGCAAGAATATTGGAGTTGAGTAGACCTGTCCTCCTCTGGGGGATCTTTTCGACCTTGCATTGCAGGCAGATTCTTCATCATCTGCGCTACCAGAGAAGCTTATTCTGTGTTTATTTTTGGTCCTCATTTATTTTTAGTCCTGAGGTTAGAAGATGAATATCATATAATCCTTGAGAGGCTACTTGTTGCAAGTGGAAACAGAACTGACAAATGTTTTTGGGTTCCTATAGTTTCTTATTATTGTTGTTATTATTTAGCCGAAAAGTCCTGCCTGACTCTTGCGATCTCATGGACCATAGCCTGCCAGACTCCTCTGTCCATAGGATTTCCCAGGCAAGAATACTGGTGTGGGTTGCCATCTCCTTCTCCAGGGGATCTTCCTGCCCCAGGGATCAAAACTGTGTCTCCTGCATTGGTAGACCGTTTTTTGTTTTTTTTTTTTTAAATCACTGAGCCGCTAGGGAAGCTCGTAGGGTTTTATACCACCACTTTTGGTATTTTGATCATAGAACACCTAAAGCACAAAAATTGGAAGGATTCTTGTATATTGGAGTGAGCTAGAAGTGGAGGACAGTGGCAAATAAAGTAGATTGTGGGAGGACTGTGTCTGGTCCTTTTGAGATAAATAGCAAAGGAGAGAGCACCAGGCACTTGGCCAAATAGGTACCAAGAATGGATTTAAGGAACCTTTGCTGTATGCGACTGTATATGAAAACATCTTTGTCCCTTTAATCCCACAGATTGATGGGACCAAAGTGATGCAATACATTGTGGCCCTGCATGTATACAGTAAGGGGAGAAGCCGGAGAGGATTCTGTACCACCCAATCAGAACACAGATGAAATTGATGGGACTCCTGTGTAATGAACTCTGTCAAACTTCAGTCATAGGGCTGGATCATGTGATAACAGAGAAGAGACTTCATGGTCAGTGCTGACAAAGACATATTCTTTCTTTCTCTCTCTCTTTTTTTTTTTTTTTTTAAACAGTAGACAAGGGATCTTGATTCTATTAAGGAATATTGCTTTTCCAGTCAACACCTTTCAACTTTAAATGGTAATTTCAGATAAAAAGGATGACTGTAAACCCCCAACCTTTGTTCTAGAATGCATGCATTTATTACAAAAGTATTAAATACCCCAATGTTAAGCCACATGCAGAATTTACAGAAATGAATAAAAGATGTTCCTGTAAGGAGCCACAAACCTAGAAAAAGTCACCATACTCTTAGAGTATCGATAATATGGACAAAATGCTGTAGAAGCTAGGGCAGATGTGGGAACCTTGACATCCCATACTACAACTGGCAACACTGTTGTATTCTTACTCCAGAGCTGGGCAAATATTTGCTGATTCTTGGGACCATTTCATTCACAGAAGCTAAATATTTGTGAGGAAGAGGAAGGCAGGCATGGTGAGAAGGGGGTGCAAGGGTCCACTTAAATATGTTACTGTGACATGAAGAACACACTGGAAAAGAAGGCTTCAGTCTGTCCTTGACTTTCAACTAAGGTCATTTGAAAAATGGTCTTCAACGCCCATCTCATTTGCTTTTTTATGCCTGCCAATTTAGTGTTGTATTCAAAGTGATTAATTAGTTTATAGTGATGGTTTATTAGGTAATCTTTCTGTCAGTCAAAAATCGCTTGAGTCTCAGAGCAGAATAAAGAGCACCCAGAAATTTTATAAGAATAGAGAATTTAGGTCATTATTGTATTAAAAAATAAACAATCTTAATATGTGAGAGTACATAGAAGAGTTAATGTGGGTATTATTAAAGTTGACATGAATCATTTGGCCCTCCTGAATATTTATGGTTTATTTTTTATTAGGACAAATTTATTTCCAAAGTATGATTCAATCCTTCATATTTTTTCTCCACTACTGATTTGAACGTAGGGTATTGTCACTTTTCTTCTCATTCAGACCCATAAAAATGTGAGAAACATTGTGATAGAGTAAAATATTTGTTTAAAGCTATGTTATATCTTAAACCAAGGTAAATAGAGGGGATAATAATATTTCCAGGAATCAAAGGTATTCCCTCCCAGTTAAAAATACATTCCACACTACTATATTTAAAATAAATAACCAACAAGGACCTACTGTACAGCACAGGGAACTCTGCTCAATATTAGGTGGCAGCCTGAATGGGAGGGGCGTTTGGGGGAGAATGGTTACATGTGCATGTATGGCTGAGTCCCTTTCCTATTCATCTGAAACTGTCACAATGTTGTTAATTGGCTATACCACAATACAAAATTAGAAAAAAAATTTTTAATTACATCCACATTGTGCTACTCTAGAAATAGACCCAGAGGCTGCATTTCCTAGATCACAGACCATTACATTGAAGTGTTAGTTGCTCAGTAGTATCTGATCTTTGCGGCCGCATGGACTGTAGCCCAGCAGGCTCCTATTTCCACAAAATTCTCCATTCTTATACTGGAAGAATACAAGAATTTCCAGTATTCTTGCCTGGACCAGGCAGGAATACTTGAGTAGGTAGCCATTCCCTTCTCCAGAGGATCTTCCTAACCCAGGAATTGAACCCAAGTCTCCCGCAATGCAGGCAGATTCTTTACCATCTGAGCCATGATTATATATATATTATTTTTTTGCATCATGGGTACATATAATTAATCTTAATTCACTATGGCTAAATAAGTTTTACTGCAACGATATTGGATATTGCTTCCTTGACAATCCTTGAAAGCCATTTAAAGAATTTTAGGAATATTGTTAATAAATATAACTACTTAGTTTTATCTGTTTTTACAACACTATTTATAACAATGTAATATGCAATAAAGATAGTGAACAAAAGATGAAAATTTTTCTTTGGGGACTTTTTCATTTAGATTGTTAGCTGTCTTCCTTTACCTACTGTCGACTAAAAATGTTAGTTTACAATCTGAAAGTAGAGAGTGTTTTAGTCTCAGAAAATCTCAGGACTTCAGGCCCAAGAGACAGCATCTCAGGTGGCCCTGAGAGACTGCACCACAGAAGCAGAAGTCAAGGAACATGTATTTTCAACAAAGGGGGCCTGCACTCTGAACATCAAAGACTATCGTTAAGTAAGAAAACCAGCTATCAAGTTAAAGAATTTAGCATTCTTCTATGTATGGGAAGATGCAAGAGTCTGGGCTTATTGAAGTCACTCCTCTCATAAGCATCTCCACTATCTGGGGCCAGCATCTTGTTCTTTTGATTTCTCACATTCCCCACCCCCAGCTCCTTACCAATTACCATGGAGGGTGGCAGCATCTGCTGGATTCCAGGTATTGTTTTCCCTTTTGGGAGCCTTCATTCACATTTGGAGGCCCCAAGTCACTGATGGCTGTTTCATCTTGGTTTACTGATATGGCAGGAGATATTCTATTTCATACTATGACTTAACCAAATACATAATTAATAGATTTTTTTCTCCTGACAAATATCAATACAGCAAAAAAAAAAAACAAAAAAACACCAAAAGCTCAATCTAATATATAAACTCAATAAATTAGAACTCAATGAATTCTAAACAACTACTATAGTTTCACCCATCTTGGTTTACTGATAATGGCAGAAAATATTCCATTTTATACTATGACTTAACCAAATATATAATTAATAGATTTTTTTCTCCTGACAAATATCAATACAGCAAAAAAAAACCCACCAAAAACCCAATCTAATATATAGTTAGAACCCAATAAATTCTAAACAACTACTATAGTTTCACCTACTTTGTACTAACAGAAGTATCTTTAGCCTAAAACATTTTGTTTAATTGAATTACAAATTATCAGTGTTATTGATAATTTGGGGAATATGAAATTTCTTAACGCTAAAGTGTCTTATAGCATTTCAGCATTATTTGTCTATGTTTTACAATGTCATTTTGCTTCTTCGGATTAGCATGCACATTTGTGGATCTTATGGAACAGATTACCTGAAATATTATAGAAGTATCTTAGGAGAAGAAACAACTCTTAGCTGACCATGGGAACAGAAATAAAATCAATAATCAAATTTGAAAATAAAAAATACCAAATAGTCCACTAAACACTACCCTGCAATCTTCATTTTGATAGGTTTAGCCTCTTTTTTTCCAGTGCAATAGAATGAACTGTGGTTAAAAAAGGAAAAAACAACAGGATATGTATACACAAAGTTTAACTGGTACAGATCAATAAAACATAGCCCGAATTTTGTTTTTAAATTTTCCAGGTGAGAACCAACAAATGGCAAATGGCATCACATCAAGTATTCTGGGATACAGTCTCAATCAACTTTAAATTCCTCCAAATGCCTACATTTAAGAAATAAAGTATATTTCCTTGATTTACAAGGGCCCATAAAATTTAGATACAGTTTGGCCTGGGAATTAGAAATTTCGTCTCAGGTGGGCCCCACATTCAGCCTGAAATAAATCTGCAGAGAGAGTGGCAGTCTAGGTGCTACAAATCCAGTGACTCTGGGGGAAATTTGTCAGAGTTCTGAAAGTCAGCTCTGCCTGCAAGAGGAAAGACTCCCCCTACCAAAGCAAAAATAAAGCCTCACCCCTACATGCTGTCCAAATGATTTTTCTCCCCCCAAACAACAATACTCTCATATTTCTCATATTTGTCTTTCCATTCGCCGTGCAGATTTCCAGAAAAGCAGTTTGGAGCCATTTAGAGTTCGGATTTTCCGGATGTGACATGAGATGGCAATACAGGCTGTCTTGGTGTGTTGAAGGAAGAAAAGAGGAGGAACAATTGCGCAGCCTCTCTTCCTTGCCAGGCCCCATCATAAAGAAGCAAATGAGTTGCTTAGCGGCGCCTCTTCAGAAGGATGTAATGACAGCGTGCGGGCCACGGGCGCGCGGGGGAGCGGCCACCTCGCAGCGCCCCGCGAGATGGATGATACTGATGGTGACCGAACACACACATCCTGCCTGAATATGAACAACAGATTTGTCAGTGTGTGACAGGCTGACAGCCCCGCTCCCAGCTGCTTGTCCACTGTTGTTATATCAGTACCTTGTCTAAGTATTCAGCAAAGAGGCAATCTGCTTCCTCCAGTCGTGGGAGGCAGGTTGCCACTTAAAAAGCAAGTATTGGCTTCAGGCGGCCGTGCCAGAACGCATTGAAAAGATGCAATTTAAACCTTTGTGGGCTCCTCCGGCAACATATCACAGGCCTGGGAAGTTCAGTCCTCCAGATTAGGTTTGTAAAATAAAGAAGAGAACTCAAAATGAGATGTATGCTGGCAAAACATTGTAATTTAGCCTCTATAAGTGTCTCTGTAGACACTTGGTTATGAAAAAAAAAAAAAAGCACTGGGCACTGAGATAGACTGAATTGAAAGTCTGCTCTGGTTCCTGCTTATGAACGTTATTTGGGGCGGGTGGGGGTAGTTGAAAGTGTGTCAGTGAAAATATACCATATAACCCACAAAGCCCCCAGGCTAGCAGTGAGGATTAAAATTTCTCACTGGGGAGTCAAATTGTTGATCCACTGATAATCAGTAATGAAATATTTAGCAATGTAGATAGATGTTCTAGAATTATATTTACTAGACCTTATTTTAGCCATTGTTAAGACTATTAAGTATACAAAAATGTTTGCTATAATTCTAAAATCTATCAAAATGGATCAGAAAAAAATCAGATAGTTACTAAAGAATTGTACATATGATTTTAATGTCTAAGAACTGGAATGAAATACATTATATTAAAGCGAGAAAAGTAGGAGAAGCGATGAATTTCAGAGAACACTGCCAATTTGCTCTGCATACTACGGACATATGATTGTTCAGAAATCAGAGCATCATCACTTAGTGCTTTGACGAAGTGCCGTATTACTGGTGTGGCTGTCTCCAATACTTTGGGTCTAAAAGTGAGAACCCTACAGGATTTATGCCGTAATCTTTAATGGCTCTTTCAGAGCTGTTAGGACTGTCAAGTCGTTAATAAGCAGTATTTAAGAGTCCCTGAAGACACTTGCACAACAGTCCCCAAGGAATTAGGGAAGGCTATTACAGTTTGTTGGATCAATAATTATCATCATTTCACTCAAGTCCACTTCAAAATGAAGAACTGCCTATGGGGTCATCTAGCATCCTTGCTCTGGGTCGTGATAGGGTGATGTAGGTCTTGGTAAGGTTCCAGTGGCTTTGCCCTTCAGCATCTCTGGAGGCCTAGGCTCCACCTGCCATCATATCCATTTGTTTCGCCATGTATAACACTCAAGAGATGCCGACATCCTTTTAAGTTTGAGGCAACCTTACCAAACACAATCTTTAACTGACCAAGAACATTTATTTAGTTGTTTTTGCCAAAAAAGGTAGTAATAAAAGCTATGTTAGAAGGCATTCATAAACATTAGGTAGAAATGTTATACATATTTTATTTTCTGAAAAAAAATAGCCCAAATATTTAGTCTTAGATGACTAGTTGAATATATTATTGTACGTCTACACAAAGGAATGCTCTGTGGCCTCTAAAATTGGCATTGTAGGAGACACAGGAGGGTGTTCCTGATATTCTCAAGTGAACAACACAGCTTACAGAGCTACAAGTGAATCTGTGATGACTTTAAAAAATTATGAACTATTAATTAGATGTATAGATGTAGATATAGATGATATGGATATAAATATAGATGGGCTTTCCAGGTGGCTCAGACTGTAAAGAATCTGCCCGGATGCAGGAGACTTGGATTTGATCCCTGGGTGGGGAAGATTCCCTGGAGAAGGGAATGGCTACTCGCGCCAGTATTTTTGCCATGAGAATCCCATGGACAAAGGCGCCTAATGGGCTACAGCCCATAGGGTTGCAAAGAGTTGGACATGACTGAGCATTAGCATGCATACATGCATAGATATGGATAGTTGGGTGCCTAGAAGGATATGTTGTTGTTTGTTGTTGTTGTTGTTTAGTCACTAAGTCTGACTCTTTTGCTACCCCATGGACTGTGATCTGCCAGGCTGCTTTGTCCATAGGATTTCCCAGGCAAGAATACTGGAGTGGGTTGCCATTTTCTTCTCCAAGGGATCTTCCTGCCTCAGGGATTGAACTCACATCTTCTCCTTGTCAGGTGGCTTCTCACTGAGCCACCTGGGAAGCCCAGTAGGATACATACTACATTGTACATAAGAAAAAAAAAAAAGGATATAGAAACTAAGATGCAGGACACTTTTGTGCTCTTCTTTGTGCTTTTCCGTATTTCTGAAATTTTTCTTCATGATAATGTGGTGCCTTTGCTTTTAGGGGGAACATGCTCTTAAAATAAAAAGCTGTCAACAGTAGAGATTCACATTTCAATGGTGGAGTTGCCACTCTTTTTAAATTTCCTGTTAGATAATTGTGATGGGCAGAAAACAACATAACATGAAACATCACAAAGCGAAAGCCTAAAATTGCCTTTTATTTTTCTTATTGATTGTATGATATGTAAATATTTTAAAAAGAACTCCAGCTATATATACTAAAGATCATTTTGGATAATTATGTTAGGAGAGTTTTTTTTTTAAATCCAATTTCAATCCTCCGAGTTTTTTCCTTAAAAACATCAAATTAATTGTAATTTAAAAACTATAATGGGCTTTCTTTCCTTTTTTAAATATGTTTTAGGTTATATGTCTTCGCAGGTGGCACTAGTGGTAAAGAACCTGCCTTCAATGCAGGAGATGCAAGAGACACCGGACTCAATCCTTGGATTGGTAAGATTGGCTAGAGGAGGGCATGGCAACCCGCTTTAGTGTCCTTGCCTGGAGAATCCCAAGGACAAAGGAGCCTGGTGGGCTAGTCCATAGGGTCTCAAAGAGTCAGACACAACTGAAGCAACTTAACTGGTGCTCTTTAGGTTGCAAAGTCAATGTCTTTTATGAAAGAATGAACAAACCAGTAGTGTCTCACCCTCACTCTAGCTGTACCCACTTGAGATGTTGGGGGTTACCAGCCTCATTTCAGATTCCCCCTGACATTCATTCAAATATATTTAAATATATAAAGTCATTCTTCATTAACTCAATATGGTACGCTATGCACAACTTTCTAAACCCAAACATGTATATCCTTATAAGACTTTCAAGAGATACTTAGTACTAAATGACATATCTGAGTAATTTATTCATCTGATGGATATTGAGGTTACTACCAGTTTATACTTTTACAAACAATTTTCCAATATAGCTTTGTAGTTATATTAACATGTACCCTAGCTTTTATATCCCTGATGTGAGATTCCCTGAGTGGGTAGAAATACCTGTTTTAAATCTTAGAAGATACTGCCATGTTGCCTTCCCAAAATGTTGTAGCCATTCACCTGCCATGTATGAGGAAGCTTGTTTCCCCACATACGTGCCAGCACTGGGTATGACTAGTTCTTTCCATTTCCATTAATCTGAGGGGTGAATAATAATACCTCCCTGGTTTGATTTGTGGTTCCCCGGCTACCAGTGAGGCCATTTTGACCTTAGAACTCTGTTTAAGAGACTTCCGTCTCCCAAACACTGGTATCCCCTGTTTTGGGTTAACTCTTTCTGTTTCTTGTTTACACTGTGTTGGTAGTTGGGACAGGTCTAAATTAGGCTAAAAGAGGTGGAGATATTCCCTCTGTGTGTGCATGTGTGTGCTCAGTCACGTCTGTCTTTGCAACTCCGTGGACTGTAGCCTGCCAGGCTTCTTTGTCTATAGGATTCTCCAGGCAAGAATACTCGAATAGTATTCTAACCAGGAATACCAGCTCTTTCCAACCCAGGGATTGAACCTGAATCTCCTGCATAGGCGGGTAGATTCTTTACCATTACACCACCTGGGAAGCCCAGAGATACTCCTGAATGACTATTGAGTGGAAAATGGCAGAGTAAGGACTAGGGTGCCTGGTTGTAGACTATGCTTATTCTACTCCATGTTAGGACCACCAGTAAATATTTTGAAATAAGTTCTGCTCATTCTCTTTCACTTCCTTCCCTCTAATCTCTCCCTTAGAGAAAAGTCTCCTTCTTTCAGATTCTCAGTATATTTATATCATTTGTGGGCAGTATTTTGATATTAGATGTTTATCATATTCCACCACGCTTACCCATTTTGTTTGTTATCCTTAAGTCATCCTTCTGTTCAGCATGAACTGCTTCTCTGACAAAATACAATATTCCAAAGTTTTAGTGATAACCTTTCACAAGTGTCCATATGTACACAGAGATGTTAGGTAAACACTGCCTTATTCAATATGTATATCAGCAGGGAGAAGATAAATTCTCTGACTCATAAGTTAGAGATGGTCTGAGTAGCTTAGTTACCCATTGGGTAAGTTGATTCTGTGAGAAGACCCTCATTCTCCTTTGTCTCCAACTTTGCACTTGAGCTCCTATAATAAAACTGAGACAGAAATAGAGCCTATTCGGTTTGCAGTCTATGGTTACGTGAATGTTTTCAATTTTAGAACCAACTGGTAGAGATGGAGCTGTTTAGAAGAGATAAACTCATGCAATCCTACCTCATTTAAAATTCACTAAAGGGCAACTTTAAGTGTAGATTCTATTTTAATCTTTCTGACCCCAACCCTTCCTTCCCTGTTTTCATATCCCACGATGTAGCCTTTCATAGATTCTTTTTCAATCTTCTAGACAACTTACTCAAGTAAATTTTTTTTTTTCCTTTAGAATTCAAAAGAGATTTGTTTCTATCAGGTTCACACGTCGTGTGCTTTGTGAACTCCGACATGTTTAAAAATGTCTTTATTTTGCTTTTACTTTTCACTGATGGTTTTACTGGCTGGAAGAACTCTTGGTTCAAAACTTTTTCTCTAATAACTTTGAAAGCACGGCCCCAGGGTTTTCTAGCACTCATTAGCTGTTATGAAAAGTCTGGTGTCCATTTGATTTATGTTCCTTTGTAGCTACTATGTGCCATGCGTATACCTCTCTCACCCCTTAAAAAAGAGGTTTTTTCTATACTTGTCTTGCTTGGCACTCAGTGAATTTTTTCTATGTGAAGATTTATATTGTTTATTTATTGTTTTTCAGCACAGGTCAATTTTCTTTCTCTTATTTCTTGAATTTTCTCTCCCTTCCATTGCCTCAATTCTCTCCTCTTGCAACTCTTAGTAAATTAATTTAATATGAATCTAGTGTCAAAAATGTTTATTGAGTGGATGAATCAATGTTTTGTTGGCATCCAAAAAAATAACAGATATTATCCTAGGGTGGCAAAAACAATGAAAGTGACATTTTGAGTTGTTTGCTGCCCATAAGAATATCATTTCTAAAGACAAAAAAAATAATTATTTTTTGTTTTAGTCCACATTTTATTTTGAGGTGTCATTTTAATTTAGGGATATCCTATTTGCCATAATTTCAATGTTATGAAATCGTAGCCAGCTTGTAGGTATTTACCCTGAAGGTAATAAACATGTTAAAAATACAGTTGAAATTGTCACATAGTATTTCTTTTTCTTTTTTTCCAGCTGCATCATTGTCACTTACAGGATCTTAGTTCCCCCACAAGGGGTTGTACCTGGCCTATGGCAGTGAAAGCAACAAGTCCTAACCACTGAACTGCCAGGGAATCCCCATCATGTACTATTGCTAATGTAAGCATTTCCATTTGGAGAAGAGTTTAACAGACTTTAAGGTTTATTTTAAAGTAGCAACTTCAGGGACTTCTCTGCTTGTCCAGTGGTTAAGACTTCCCTTCCAATGATCACGGGTTCCATACTTGGTCAGGGAACAAAGATCTCACATACCAAGAGGCCAAAAAAAGAAAACAAAATAAAATAGCAACTTTACTCTTTTCTGCTGTATTTTAATGATTCATTGTTCAGAAAGAAGTAAATATTCTCTGAAATTAATAACATTGGATAAATTATAAGTTCTCTATAGATGTAAAATAAGAATAATTTGAAAAGGAAGAGAAATATTTTAATTGTACAGTATTAACTAGTGTTTCAGGGAAAGATTATATGTATCATACCTCAATGTTATCTTGGTACACATGTGTGTATTTCACATTAACCAGAAAAATAAGCATCAGAAACTGTGTCTTTAACATCCTAGATTTTAAGAAAATATTCAGTAAGCCAATATGCAGCCTATTTATGTATATTTAAGATCTCTCATTTAGAGTTAAGTGGAAGAAGAAAAGGCGAGATTGTTTTTGCAGATGTTGAGAAGGAATTCATTGCAGGCAATCATCATTTAATAACCAGTGCTGACTTTTTGAACAAGTGCTTTCTCTAAATGATAAATCAAATGAGTTGGCACTAACAATAATCTCTTAGAATATGAATGAGAAAAGCAAGAATATTAAAACAATAGAAACATTAACATAAAAAATCAGCCATTATAGCAAAGAACAGCAAAGGAAATTTGGAAACTATTTTGAATTTTTTATGGTTGATGTTAACATGATTTACAGAGGGGACTATTGTGTAAAAAAGGCAAAATACAGATTGAGCTGTAAATATTTACTCACTTGGATGTGACATATGATATATGAGTTGTTGGTATTGCTGTATCTAACATTTGAAATGAAAGAATGGGAAATTTTGCCATTTTAAATATAAACACCCCAAACAACAGTCTTCTTAATACTGTATATCCCATGCTCTCTACAAGTGAGACTACTTTCTGGATTTTGAACATGTCAAACACACGTTTTCCCATCTCTATTTACACTCTCTTCCCTCCACCTATAAAATATACTTCCATCTCTGTGTGTGGAAGTCTTAATTTTCTTTCAGGTTAATCAGAAAAACTAACTTGCTTTCATTTCCCTGGTAAGCAGGTATCAAGAAACTTTTTTTATGGTCCAACTCTATGGCCCATATAGAAGACTGAGTGACAAAGAATTGATGTTTTCGAATTGTGGTGCTAGAGAAGACTCTTGAGAGTCCCTTGGACTGCAAGGAGATCAAACCAGTCAATCCTAAAAGAAATCAACCCTGAACATTTATTGGAAGGACTGATGCTGAAGTTGAAGCTTCAATACTTTGGCCACCTCATGTTTTTTCACTGGACAAAACCTTGAGGCTGGGAAATATTGAAGGCTAAAGGAGAAGGGGGAGGCAGAGGATGAGATGGTTAGATAGCATCACCAACTCAATGGACAAGAGTTTGAGCAAACTGGGAGATAGTGAGGACAAAGGAGCTTGGCGTGCTGTGGTCCATGTGGTTGCAAAGAGTTGGACGCCACTTAGTGACTGAACAACAACAACAAAAGCAGAATACCTTTAATTTTTGAATATCTATAGCTTTTATAAAATTTGAGGGTACCGGGCATAAACTCTTCTGTACAGTTAGTTACATAAAAGTGAAAGTGTTAGTTTGCGACCCCATAGACTATAGCTCACCAGGCTCCTCTGACCATGGAATTCGCCAGATAAGAATACTGGAATGGGTTGCCATTCCCTTCTCCAGGGGGATATTCCCAACTCAGGGATTGAACCTGGTCTCCTGCATTGCAGGCAGACTCTTTACCCTCTGAGCTACCAAGGAAGCCCTACAGTTACATAACGCTTCACTTTTATATGAAGTTATTTAATTTGATCTTCCTTACAATCTACCATGAAAGTGGTACCAGAAAAAAAAGAAAATTAAAGTTTCAAGAGAGCCAGGCTTCTCAAGACAACCCAGTGTGTGCTGATGCCAAGGTCTCTGACCATGAATGGCTGCTTTTTCTAGTATAGCATGCTGCATTTCAAAACCTTTCTCTTATAAGACTGAACATCTGGTGTGGGCAGAAAGAAAACAAAATTATCTGATTTCTCTGAAAATTTCCAAATACTGGCAAGTTTTGCACTGATGCATGTAACCTCAAATATTGCCCCCACAGATATATAAGCATACAAAATTTTATCAATCATTGTTTACATCACATATGCATTCAAATCCTGTCGTAGTTAATCAAAATTACATAAAGGGACCCTAGCCTCACTAAATAGACAGGTTGCTAAATAATAAAGGGTCTGGGAATGCAGTTAAAAGCAAAGCAAAGCTTTTTTTTTTTTTAATTTATTTAGTTGCACCAGTTTTGCAGCATGTGGGATCTTTGATCTTCCTTACAGCATGCAAAATCTTCAAGTTCTTTAGTTGTAACCTGTAGGCTTTGGCCACCTGATGCGAAGAGCTGACTCATTGGAAAAGACCCTGATGCTGGGAAAGATTGAGGGCAGGAGAAGAAGGGGACAACAGAGGATGAGATGGCTGGATGGCATCACTGACATGGTTTAGGTGGACTCTGGGAGTTGGTGATGGACAGGGAGGCCTGGCGTGCTGCGATTCATGGGGTCAAAAAGAGTTGGACACAAGTGAGTGACTGAGTTGAACTGTAGGTTTTACTTCTCTGACCAGGAATCGAACCCCAATCCCTAGCACTGGGAACACAGAGTCTTAGCCACTGGAACACCAGGGAAGTCCGCAAAGCAAATTTTTTTGTTAACAAAATTCATTGAGGACTCAGCTGCTAAGCAGGATCAGTATAGATGCCCCCATACAAAGAAGTCTGTCCCATCAATATTTTTGTTATCTAGAGATTCTTCTACTGCCAGGGACATTGAAATAACTCGATACCTACCCTCACAGAGTATGTTAACATAGGGATTAAAAATACATTGTGCACTATTATCTGGGGAGTGTCAGAAGGGTTTCAGATTCTGAAATTTCCTCCTTTCTCCAGCCTTCCTTTGCTACAGGGGTGCATGATATACAAGTGGCTTTGAGTCTTTTCCTTATGTGAATTTTTTTTTCTCCAAAACAGATACAACTTTTTTGTACTCAGCTTTGGTTTTATTTTTATTCTTATTATTAAAGTGGCCTTTGGGCTACCAGCTGCTTCTTTTCAGCTTTTATGAGGATTTGCCTGTTAGTTATTTATTTTTATTTCTGTGGTGGGGAGTCTAGTGTTCACCTATAGCAAGTAGTCCATCGGACTGTATTTTGTGGGTTGATTATGCAGGAGGCCGACCCCCACCCCTGCTCTGATTTCAACTTGAGGCACCTCCTCTTGTCTCGGAGCCTGGGGAAAGTTGGATTCTCAGAACCTCCCAGAGTGGGTGTATATAGCAAGAGACTAAGGCTTCAGGCAAAATTGCCAAATCCTATATTTGTACACCAGCAGGCAATAAGTGAAGAAGCTTAAGCATTGCATTCCTGCCGTCTGAAGCCGGCAGACCCTGCAATCAAACACGGAGACCATATTCCAAAACAATTGTCACCGATGACAGCTTATTATGGAAAGAGTCAATTTCACTAAGGATGCTTGCCAATAAAACAAAGTGGAAAACGGGATCTCTTCATAATTTCTATTCATCGAGCCACAATTTTGTAGATGATAGCCAAGCTCTTATTCAGATTTCAAAAACCACTTTGCGGACTTAAGGACCATTCATTCTCACAGGCCCTGGATGGGGGTAACCTCCGCGGGCGGCAGCGTCATGCGGAGAGCGAGTTTGCTACCCCCTTCCTGGGCCGCAGGGACAACCTGAAGATCTATTTAAGCACAGCTCCCAACAGCAGCCGGAGCTGATGGTTCATCACTTATTCCAGTGTTAAAGTTGGGATTTACCATCCTGCAGAATGATTTCATAGACACCTCTGAGTCAATCCTTTATTTCTAAATCAGAATAACAGAGTTACCAGCAGGCTTGACACCAGGTAAACCTTTGTAAAATGCCAGCTGGCCTAAGAGATTACACACACCGGAGGGGATGTGAGTTAATGTTTTCTTGTCACCTCTGGTAGACATTTTGCTTATGGATTTCTGTGAACTCTTCCTCTTAGTTAAGAAAATTGGCCGGAGGCAGCCCTGTGTGAAAAAGTTACCATCGTTTCTACTGCATTTGCTTGAAAACCTGTTTTTCCTTAAGTAAAACTGGGCAAACAGCTATTCTGATTTTGGCCTCAAAAAATCTGAACCAATTTTAAACATCCGTATTTTTTGCACCTAACTTTCAGGCCTGTAGAGTTTATAATTTTTTTAATTCATTTATTTAGTCAAATTTCAATTATGGATCAGTTATCATTGTATATATGGTGTAACTAGCAGTGAATATATGATTTTGTGTTGAGGAGCTTAAATAGGGAGCTAACATATCTATCTAAAATACACAACAGGAGAATGATCAAAAAGTAACCCCTACCTAAACAAAGTTAATATTAGTTATTATTATTTGTTCTATTATTTTTATTCTGTTAAGCAGTGCTTAGAAAATATACCTAAAAATATTATAAGGGTAAGAGCTGTGGAAAGAGATGAGATTTAACCTAATTCTAAATGGACACAGATTACTGAGGAATCTTTTTAGCCAGACAGAACAAAGGCCATCAGTATGTGAACATTTGAAAGAAGTAAGATTCATTTGATTAAGAGATAAGCAAGAAGAGATTTCTGAAAAGAATCAAAAAAGTATCATTGGAGAAATTTGTGCAAAGGGCATCTTTTTAAAAAACTTTTATAATTCTATTTATTTTTGACTGTGCTAGGCCTTGTTGCTATGTGAGCTTTTCTCTACCTTGTGGCAAACGGGATTCTCACTGCTGTGGCTTCTCTTGTTGTGGAACGTGGGCTCTAGGGTGTGTCAGCTTCAGTAGTTGTGACTCCCACCTCTAGAGCACAGGCTAAATAGATGTGGTACATGGGCTTAATTGCTCCGAAGCATGTGGGATCCTCCTGTACCAGGGATCGAACCTGTGTCTCCTGCATTAGCAGGTGGATTCTTTACCACTGAGGGACCAAGGAAGCCCAGTTGGGCTTCATATTACCCCCCCTTCTGTGACCAACATTTATGGTGTCATTACGGAATTGTATTAATAAATGGATTTTATTACTCTAGTTAACTTGGATGGCCTTTCACTGCCAAGCACTCTGCATCTGGTTTCATCATGAAAGAGTATGGTGATGGGGTGACGACATCTGGCACCAATAGGGAAAAGCAGCATACACACATTTATGCTCCATCTTATTCATTGACATTTGTTTGTATTCAATATGACATTTTTTTCTTTTTTTTTTATTTTTTTTAATTTTTTTATTTTTTTTAATTATTGTTTTAGCCATACATTGTTATGATATCACCATGGGTTTACATATGCTTCCCCTCCGGGTCCCCCCTCCCTCCTCCCTCCCCCCCGGGAAATCTCGCTGCACCAGTCCCGAGCATCAATCCTGGGCTGGCGATTGATTAGACACATGACAATTAACATGCTTCAATGCCCTTCTCCCATCTCATCCCACCCTTACCCTCATCCACAAAGTCCACAAGTCTATTCTATACATCTGCGTTCCTTTTGTTGTCTCCCATGTTGGGTTCTCATTACTGTCTTTCTAAATTCCATATATATGTGTTAATATACTGTATTGTTGTTTTTGCTTCTGGCTTACTTCACTCTGGATAATGGGCTCCAGTTTCGTCCATCTGAGTAGAATTGCTTCAAATGAATTTTTTTTTAATGCTGAGTAATATTCCATTGTGTATATATACCACAGCTTTCTTATCCATTCGTCAGTTGATGGGCATCTAGGTTGCTTCCATGTCCTGGCTATTGTAAACAATGCAGCGATGAACATTGGGGTGCACGTGGCTCTTTCAATTCTGGTTTCCTCGGTGTATATGCCCAGCAGTGGGATTGCCGGGTCATATGGCAGGTCTATTTGCAGCTTTTTAAGGAACCTCCACACTGTTTTCCATAGTGGCTGTACTAGTTTGCATTCCCACCAACAGTGTAAGAGGGTTCCCTTTTCTCCACATCCTCTCCAGCATTTATTGCTTGTAGACTTTTGGATGGCAGCCATTCTGACTGGTGTAAAGTGGTACCTCATTGTGGTTTTGATTTGCATTTCTCTGATAATGAGTGATGTTGAGCATCTTTTCATGTGTTTGTTAGCCATTTTTATATCTTCCTTGGAGAAATGTCTGTTAAGTTCTTTGGCCCACTTTTTAATTGGGTTGTTTATTTTTCTAGAATGGAGCTGCAGGAGTTGTTTGTAAATTTTTGAGATTAATTGTTTGTCTGTTGCTTCATTGGCTATTATTTTCTCCCATTCTGAAGGCTGTCTTTTCACCTTGCTTATAGTTTCCTTTGTTGTGCAAAAGCTTTTAATTTTAATTAGGTCCCATTTGTTTATTCGTGTTTTTATTTCCAATATTCTGGGAGGTGGGTCATGGAGTATCCCGCTTTGGATTATAGCAGAGAGTGTTTTGCCTATGTTATCCTCTAGGAGTTTTATAGTTTCTGGTCTTATGCTTAGATCTTTGATCCATTTTGAGTTTATCTTTGTGTATGGTGTTAGAAAGTGATCTAGTTTCATTCTTTTACACGTGGCTGTCCAGTTTTCCCAGCACCACTTGTTAAAGAGGTTGTCTTTTCTCCATTGTATATTCTTGCCTCCTTTGTCAAAGATAAGGTGTCCATAGATGCGTGGATTTATCTCTGGGCTTTCTATTCTGTTCCATTGATCTATGACATTTTTTTCTGGTCTTTTTTCTCAGTTGAAGTGTACTTGGTTTACAGTGCTTCTAGTGTACACCAAAGGAATTCAATTTTACACACACATACACTCACTTTTATTCTTTGTCAGATTCTTTTCTCTTATAGGTTATTATAAGATATTGAGTATAGTTCCCTCTGCTATACAGTAAGTCCTTTTTGTTTATATGTTTTATATATAGTAATCTCTATCTGTTCATCCCAAATTCTTAATTTATCCCTCCCTTCCTTTTCCCTTTGGTAACTATAAGTTTGTTTTCTATGTTGTAAGTCTATTTTTGTTTTGTAAATAAGTTCATTTGTACCTTTTTTTTTGGATTCCATATGTAAATGATATCATATATTTGTCTTTGTCTAACTTACTTCACTTAGTATAATAATCTCTAGTTGCATCTGTGTTGCTGCAAGTGACATTATTTCATTCTTTTAATGGCTGAGTAATATTCCATCACATATGTTTATATCTGGAGTGAGTAGCCGTTCCCTTCCCCAGGAGATCTTCCCAGCCCAAGGACTGAAGCCACGTTTCCTCCATTGCAGGCAGATTCTTGACCATCTGAGTTACTAGGAAAGCCCATAATAAGATATACATAAATGTGTGTGTGTGTGTGTATATATATATATATATATATGTTATAAATATATACCATCTTTACCTGTTCATCTCTTAATGGACATTTAGATTGTTTCCATGTCTTGGTTATTGAAAGTGCTGCTATGAACATATATTGTGCATGTGTCTTTTCCAATTAGAGTTTTCTTCAGATATATGCCCAGGAGTGCTCGGTCATATGGTAATTCTGTTTTTAGTTTTTGAGGACCCTCTAGAGTATTCTCCAGTGACTGCAGCAACTTATGTTCCTACCAACAGTGTAGGAAGATTCCCTTTTCTCTACAACCCAATACAACATTTTAGACATAGTGTTTTTTTTCCCCCTCCAACTTAAAACCCAGGTATAAGTTCAGTTCAGTTTAGTCACTCAGTCATGTCGACTCTTCGCGACCCCATGAACTGCAGCACGCCAGGCCTCCCTGTCCATCACCAACTCCTGAAGTCTACCCAAACTCATGTTCATTGAGTTGGTGATGCCATCCAGCCATCTCATCTTCTGTTGTCCCCTTCTCCTCCTGCCCTCAATCCTTCTCAGCATCAGAGTTTTTTCCAATGAGTTAGCTCTTCACATCAGGTGGCCAAAGTATTGAGTTTCAGCTTCGCCATCAGTCCTTCCAATGAACACCCAGGACTGATCTCCTTTAGGATGGACTGGTTGGATCTCCTTGCAGCTGGTTGGATCTCCTTGCAGTCCAAGGGACTCTCAGAAGCCTTCTCCAACATCACAGTTCAGAAGCATCAATTCTTCAGCACTCAGCTTTCTTTATAGTTCAACTCTCACATCCATACATGACTACTAGAAAAACCATAGCCTTGACTAGACAGACCTTTGTTGACAAAGTAATGTCTCTGCTTTTTAATATGCTATCTAGGTTGGTCGGTCATAACTTTTCTTCCAAGGAGTAAGCATCTTTTGATTTCATGGCTGCAATCACCATCTGCAGTGATTTTGGAGCCCAAGAAAATAAAATCAGACACAGTTTCCACTGTTTCTCCATCTATTTCCCATGAAGTGATGGGACCAGATGCCATGATCCTAATTTTCTAAATGTTGAGCTTTAAGCCAACTTTTCCACTCTCTTCTTTCACTTTCATCAAAAGGCTCTTTAGTTCTTCTTCACTTTCTGCCATAAGGGTGGTATTATCTGCATATCTTAGGGCTGGTATTTACAAACATCCACTATTATACTATATCAGTCTTTATAAGTAGCATCTATTCAAATCAGATGGGTATCTCCTCTCATTGGCCAGTGCCTGTGCCAATCTTACTATGAAATATTTAAATATCATTTCTGAATATTTGTTGGATTTCTCCAAAAAAGATTCCAAGTCCATTGTGGCCAGTGAGTACACTGTGAAATTCTTATGAACCTTTGCAGTACCCAGCTCAGTGATAAGCATATGGTAGATGCTCCATAAATACTTAGCAAGTGGTATGTAATCAGATGGTAGGAAGTAGACACAGTCTGCTTTAGCTGAAATGACTGTCATCGGTCTCGTTTTGCTCTGTAATGAGCAGTTTACCTAGCCTAATGACCTGTGAGATACTTTGGTTATTTTCACAGCTGCAAGAGTCAGATTAAAGAATAGACCCAGAAAGGGCCACAGCCTGTGGGAAATAAAGCCCACCGGCCCAAGTCCAAAGAATGGATTTGGAAGTGCAGCGGGAAGCAAGACTTTAATGACCATCGTGCAATATCAGCTGTCTGTTGGGCAGGCACACCCAGAGTCCTTACTGGAGCAAGTTATCCTAGCACTCAAGTCCCTCCCCCGTTCCTCATTGGCTGAGTACGGGGTTAATAGTCTCCCCCTCGCCTAGATTTATTACCCCCCAAGCACTTATTCCCCTTCTTATGTTTTGAATTCACCAATAGAATGAGCCTGCATGAAAATCCTAGGCATTCTCCTCTCCCTTTGTTTGCCCAGACTTTCCCCCGCGAATATCCCTTGCTACTATATCTGCAGGCTGTCACTCACTATCTTTGAAAATGGACCATTTTTTTTTTAATTTCTTACAAGCCCAACTTTGTGCTAATCAACAAAAGAGTGGACAGAAGGCCAGTGCCCAGTGTAAAGATGCACCAAAACCCTGTCCTGGCCACACCTACTGCCAATGTGAGTTCACCTTGTTGAGTGAGATTAGATTCTACGGAGTGGCAGAATATTCCTGCCTATCACCCCCAAGCTGGGTTCAGTGGCAGTCTTCATTTGATTCACAAAGGGCTTCAGTTACTTCAGACTGAGATTTTTTGTGAGTTCTTCCTTTGATTAATTTACTGGTTTCCTTTAAAACATGTTTTTTCTGTTCTCTTTTACTCAAGTACCGTTTTTCTTTTTTTAAAAAAAAAAAAAAACAATTGAAACCAACCAATCCATATTTTCCCCATTCTAGAATTGAAGGGTAATATTTTTTGTTAATTAAAAAAACTTTCTTTGAACTTTTTATTTTGTATTGGGGTATATCTGATTAAGAATGTTGTGATAGTTTCAGGTGAACATCAAAGGGATTCAGCCAAAGATACACATGTGTTTGTGTGCAGGTGCTAAAGTCGCTCCTGTGTGTCCGACTCTTCGTGACCCTATGGACTATAGCCTGCAAGGCTCCTCTGTCCGTGGAATTCTCCAGGCAAGAATACTGGAATGGATTTCCATTTTCTCCTCCAGGGGATCTTCTTGATGGGATTGAACCCGTGGCTCTTATGTCTCCTGCATTGGTAGGTGGTTTTTTTTGTTTGTTTTTTTTTGTTTTGTTTTTTACCCCTAGAGCCACCAGGGAAGCTTATACATGTATTTATTTCCCCCCCAAATCCCCTGCTATCCAGGCTGCCATGTAACAGTGAGCAGAGTTATAGGTGCTATACAGCAGGTCCTAATTGTTTATTCAATTTAAATATAGCAATTATATATATATGTACATGTTTTATATATGTATACAATATACATTCATCACCCAAACTCCCTATCTGTCCCTTCCCCCTCTCCTCCGCACCCCCTTGCCCCTGCCACCCCTGCTCTGGCAAGCAAGAAGTTCATTTTCTAAGTCTGTAAGTCTCTTTCCTAAAGGGTAATTCTTGAAATCATTCTGTTTCTTCTGGATGTTTGTGTCTCTAAAATATTTTTGAGATGATGAGACTCTCTTTGTGGTTATTATTTAGCAAACTCTCCATTATTTCTTGTCTGTATTTTTCTTAATGTCAGTCCTTTTAGCCTTTAATCATTTGTCTTGATTTTTTCTGAACCTATTCCAATTCTTCAAACTGTATATGGAGTTAAGGTCACTACACTGAACCCCAGTTCTTTAAAAGAAAAAAAAAATCACTTTATTCTTCATTGTTCTGGGAAATCATGCATAATCTCTTGCCCAAGGTCATGTTGTCAAGTTAGTTTTATCCTGTATCTCTGATTAGGAGGCTGACATGTCATGAGACATATACCAGGAGATGTTGTCAAATTTTAGTTATTAGTATATGGACCCCACAAAATTTGAATTTGTGATTATTGAGACTTGGGATGTGCTAGTATGTGTGAGCATTATTCTGATAGTTTGATCAACTAAATTAACAGCAGGAAGAAGTTAAAGGGGAAATAAAGTACTTAAGGGAATTAAAATTTTTTAAATGATACAATATAAATACTGTTTGCATTTAAACACTGATTTGAATATTAATTCATTTAAGTAAAATTTCATTTATTGTTAAATTGTTAATAATTTACCTATAAGCAATAACGTTGCATGTCCTTAACTATTCGATAATTTGGACTTTGTGCTGGTTTAGGAGTAAATTTTTTTCCCCAGTAGACTGAATTATCAGTGTCAGGTGTCATCCAGTCTTTATAACCGAAAAAGACCAAGAGGTATGGATACCTTTCTGTAAACTTCACCTGAAAACTATGTAAAAAATCCCCAATGTAGAGTTGGCACTCAGAAATATCAACTCCTTTTCACCAACAACTTCTTTTTATAAATCTGGATACAAGAACCAGAACAGTTAGGTGAGTGTCTTGAACCAGTAAGGTGAGTGTGTGTGTTAGTTGCTCAGTCGTGTCTGATTCTTCGTGATCGCATGGACTGTAACCCAACAGGCTCCTCTGTCCATGGAATTCTCCAGGCAAGAATACTGGAGTGGGTTTCCATTTCCTTCTTCTGGGGATCTTCCTAACCCAGGGATAAAACCCAGATCTCCCATTTTGCAGGAGGTTTCTTTACCAGCTGAGCCACCAGGGAAGCCCAAGAATACTGGAGTGGGTTGCCATTTCCTTCTCCTGGGGATCTTCCTGACCCAGGGATCAAACCAGGGTCTCCTGCATTTCAGGTGGATTCTTTACCAGCTGAGCTACTAGGGAAGCCCCTGAACTGGTAAGGGATGAACCATACTTGAATGCAAGTCTTCTAACTCTTGGTTCAGTGTTACTTCTGTTGTATTCCTTGCTTCTGTGTCCCAGATGTAAAAGACAAGCATGGGGACTTCCCTGGTGGTCCAGTGGCTAAGACTCCACATTCCCAATGCAAGGGGCCTGGGTTTGATCCCTGGTCAGGGAACTAGATCCTAAGTGTTGCAACTGAAAATCTTGCATGTCTCATGTGACATAACTAGGACCCGGAACAGCTAAATAAATGTTTTTGGAAAAGAGGCAATCAAACCACCAGGGCTAAAGAGTTGCTTTCTGTTTTCTGCCTTTTTTTTTTTTCCTTTTTCTTTTTTAGTTCCTTTCTATAGCAGAGGCCCTGGGACTCCTGTCTGAAAGGCTGGAGATAGGTGGAATGGTGAACAGGGTAGCTGCTGATTTCAAGGGAACCAGCCTAACAGTTATAGCCATGTCCACCCAACAACCAACAGCTGAACTTAGTAGCCTGAGAATGTGATAAGCAAGCAACTGTAAGATGCAATGGGCTTTGGTCTCCCCTAGTGGCTCAGATGGTAAAGAATCTGCCTGCAATGCAGGAGACCTGGGTTCGATCCCAGGTAGGGATGATCCACTGGAGAAGGGAATGGCTACCCACTCCAGTATTCTTGACTGGAGTATCCCTATGGACAGAGGAGCCTGGTGAGCTACAGGTAATGGGGTCACAAAGAGTTGGACACGACCGAGAAACTAACACTTTCACTTTCATAAGATGTTATAGAAAGCCTGAAGAAAGTAGCTTCTTATCATTTACAGATTTACCGTGCTCTCTTCTCCTCTGTGACACAGAAATTTTAAAACAGTTCAGGGAAAAGTATCATATGTGATATTTTCATTAGCATATTTGAGAAGTAAAGTAATATTCAGAATTCTTCTAGTCTTATGAGAGTCTCTTGAAGTCATGGGCCTCCTTTATTGATAGGAATTACTGGGTTAGAATTTGGTAGAATTGGACTCTGTTTATAAAGACCAAAGAATAAAAGGAAAATGAGGCTAAGTCATTTAGAATACTCCATTGCCACAAGGTGGAACTTTATTAAAGCATTATAAGGTGTACTAGTTACTTTAAAACTATAAATTCTTAGATAATTGCACAGAGAAAATTCAGTTGGTCGGGTTGTTGTAATATTTTTCTGTGTTTTATAATACATTTACATTTTAGCTAACATCCAGCAGAAAATTAGTCCTATATGGAAATAACAGAAAGTTTAAGTCGTACAAAAAGAGGACACTTATTATAAGATAAAGGAGTGTCCTATGGGACTGAGGATAAGGTAACAAAAAATAATTAAAACTATGGTAGAATGTTTAGGAGTACTGTATTCACCTGGACAGGCTGTTATTTTAGTTCCTCCTCTTAATATAAAAATCTAAAAACTGGACAATTAACTGTCATTATGATTTTAGATTTACTTTATCTGAATCTATGATGGATATTTAGCAAACACTTGAGCTTTTCCTTTTTTCCTCTGTTAAGTATTTAATGATCTGTAAATAAGTACTTGGGAAAATGCTACCTAAAGGGACCTGTGCTCTCTTACAACATGGAAAGCTATGTGTAATGTGAATGATTCACCTTCTGGTTTATAGTTTAGACCCATGTGGTAAGTATTCTTCCCAATAATTTAAGAGGCTGTGCATGTTAAATCACTTCAGTCATGTCTGACTCTTTGAGACTCTATGGACTCTAGCTCTCCAGGCTCTTCTACCCATGGAATTCTGCAGGCAAGATTACTGGAGTGGGTTGCCATGCCCTCTTCTAGTGGATCTTCCTGACCCAGAGATTGAACCTGCATCTCTTATGTCTCTTGCGTTGGCAGGTGGGTTCTTTACCACCAGCGCCACCTGGGAAGCCCATATGAGGCTGCTGCTGCTGCAGCTAAGTCGCTTCAGTCATGTCCAACTCTGTGCAACACCACGCTCCTCTGTCCCTGGAATTCTCCAGGCAAGAATACTGGAGTGGGTTGCCATTTCCTTTTCCTCATATGAGGCTGGTTCCATGCAAAGAGATGTCACCTTCTCATATAAGAAAGGATTGCTTTCTCCACCTCCCCAGTAATAGACCTCTGGTCTTTCTTGAAGAGAACATTTCAGCAAGCTTACACCAGGCTCCAGCTCTGTAGGAAACCCATACATTTCTTCTTTTCATCTTAATTCTTTGTTCCTCTCCTCCATTCTTTACCTCATTTACATACTTCCTCTGTGCCCTGTCAGATAGCTTCTTCATTCAAGAGACCAGCTACACCAAGGCCAGAATGAAACCTATTAGTTCTAATTAGTTCTAATTCCAAATTGTCTTAAGGAGAGGGTGGTGATGTTGAAAACATTTCCCAGAAGAAGAGAGCTGGGGCAGATGACTCAGTAGGGTCTACCATAGAAGGCTGGGCTTAGATGTTTGCAAGGATAGTCTGGAGACAGTTTGGAGATAGTCTGATTTGATTCTTCCAAGACAGTCTTTCTCAAGTCTCTTGCTTTTTGAAAATGGAGTTTGAGAATCTCACTTTTTAAGTCCTTTCCTGGTGATTCCTATGCTGAAGTTTCCACTGTCCTAGAATACATTCTCAAAAAGATTATGTGAAAAGATAGAATTTCAAATTAAGTATCTCAAGCAAGCAGCCCCATCTAAGGAATTTGTCATAGCATTAGCCTCAGTCCAAGACCAGTTCTGTGAGATCAGTTATGTCAGGTTCCAAAGGCCTTGATGGGTGTGGCCAGTGATTCCTGGATGATCTTCAGTCAACTGAAAAGAAATGATTGAGTGCAAGTTGTTGAATTCTGTATTTTTACTGATTAAAGGTTCTAGTTGCATTGAATTTTTTAAAAAATTACCATTTGGAGTCATAGCAGAAGTTTATTAGTAAGGGTATGCCTATCAACGATTCTGAAATTAGGAAGATTGTTTAATATCACTTGTTTTTCTTGGGAACTGTTAGCAAAGTAAAAATACGTTAATACTTCTGACCTTCTTCCCTCACCCAGAAGAGCAAAACAACGACAGTTATCACTTCATCAGAAACTAGAAAAGAAATGGTACCCAATTCAGAGCATCTCCTAGGCTGATGGGATATTTTCTGTGCATTATTACATTTAACTCTCATAATCCAGTGAGGTAGATATTATTGTTTCTAACTTAAGCAAAATAAAATAAAGACAAAAATGTGAAACTTGTGAGATTAGTCTCAAAACATACAGAAGGCACTGCTGTTCTTTAGTCACCAGGTTGTGTTTGGCTCTTGTGTCCCTGTGGACTGCAGCCCGCCGGGCTCCTCTGTCCATGGGATTTCCCAGGCCAGAATACTGGAGTTGGCTGCCACTTCCTCCAGGGGATCTTCCTGACCCAGGGATCAAACCTGCATCTCCTTCTTTTCAAGTGGAGTCTTCACCACTGAGCCACCAGGGAAGCCCAAAGAAGGCATCAGAGCTGGGCATTGACTATAGTTTGGAATAATTCCAGGGCCTTAGCTATTGATGTCATATCATGTCAACATAACAAGCATCTCTGGGTAAAAATGAACCCTCCTAGTTTCTAGCTAAACCCTATCTTTCTTCAAGGAGCAGCTCCAATCCCATCTGTTCATTCATGCAGACTTCCCTGTCATTCCTCAGATATTTTTTATCTTTACCTTCATTCAATACTCATGAACATATTTGATCATTTTCTCACATTTTAGTACTCCTTCAATTGGAGTGGAGGCACCTTGCTGGGGTTAGAGGATCGTAGTTTGTGTTTTTTCCTTCTTTCTTGCATGCATGCTCAGTTGTGCCCCACTCTTTGTGACCCCATGGACTGTAGCCACCCCCCCAGGCTCCTCCATCCATGTAGATTTCCAGGCAAGAATATTGGAGTGGGTTGCCTTTTCTTACTCTTCCTTTATAATGGTACCTAAATTTAAGGTGCGTCTTAAACTTGATGGCATCCTAGACTCAATGAAATAGATGTTACTTGGGTATTTAATGGTCTGGACATGCTATATTGAAACTGCAAATAGTATAACTATGGCACAAGTCATGCTCACAGGCATCTGCGTGCTCCCCTCCTTCCAGCAGCTTCCCTGGAAATCAGCTGGGCCTGTATGAGCAGTTCTGGCCAATGAATCCTTAACAGAGGTAACACGTGTCACCCCTGGGCCAAGGCAGTTAAGTACTGATGTGCCTCTTTTATCTCTTCTATCCCAGCCACAGCAAACACAGGAGCCAATGGATGTTAAGTACTTATTTATTTGGGGGTTTCCCAGGTGGCTTGGTGGAAAGAATAGTCCTGTCAGTGCAGGAGATGGGGGTCAGGAAGATCCCCTGGAGAAGGAAAATGGCAGCCCACACCAGTATTCTTACCTGGAGAATCCCATGAACAGAGAAGCCTGGTAGACTACAGTCCATGGGATCGCAAAGAGTCAAACATGACTTAGCAACTGAACAACAACAAAGGGTATGAATAACTAAAAATTCAGAGTTGAATTTTGAAATGATCACTCTAGTCTTGCAGTATGATAAACGGATTCAAGTCAGAAGGTGAAAGGAAAGCTTCAACTTTCCAGGTAAAACTTCATAGCTTGGACTCAGTGGTGCTGGAGATATTGAGACATGAGAATAACAACTTATTTATGTAACAGACTTATGGTAATATATACTCACGTGATAAGTGCATGATGATGGTTCCTTCTTTTGGGTTCCTACTAAGCAAAGTGTTAGTTGCTCAGTTGTGTCCGACTCTTTTCAACCCCATGGAATTCTCCAGGCCAGAATACTGGAGTGGGTAGCCTTTCCCTTCTCCTACTTTATACACCTGACATTTTCAGTAGCAGCCCTGGGGTGCCGCTCCTTTGTTCTTTTTCCTCTCCATGATCTTTTTTATCTGTGCTCAGCTCAACTTCTACATCCCTTTACAATAATAGGATCTGAGGATGAAGGAGAAATAACCTCAGAAAGAGGAACACAAGAAAAAAGCATTGGATTTCTAGTATCCCAATGTTTGGTGAGAATGCAGAAGGGACCAGGAAAGTAGAGATTAAAATGGAGGGCTGTTCCTCCAAACTGGAACTGTTTCCACCTAGGCTCACTTGCCTCTTGAGAAGCCTTTAGGACTGACTCATCATTAGAACAAGATATCTCTCCAGCTTCATGGAAAGTTCTCATCCTTTTCAAAATGCAAGTCTGAATTTACTTTGTCTTGTCTGAGGACAATCCTGTTTGTGAATATGCTGTACTGTATCTCCCTGAATTTCCTGGATCTGAAAAAAGTGAAAAGACTATTTGCTTTTATGTAATCAGATTCTCTGGAATTTAATCCTATATCCTATTTATGGCTGAGCTAGCCATTCAAAATTAAAATGAACCTTTCATCCATGTGTATCATAAATGGGCATTTATCAGGATTATATGATTTTGCAATCCATCTGAATACGTAACCTGAATTTGTTTTCTTTCCGTTTCACTATGTAATTACCATGCAACAATAACAAAAGTGACATGTTTGAAGAACAGATAAAATGCTGTAAATTGGCCAGTAATGGTGATATTTCCTCATCTTCTGAAAAACCCATTTATTCTCTCTCTCAACAAATCAAGGCATTGTCAGCCCATCCTCATTGTGTGGCCAGAGGGGCTCTACCAATTTCTAGATGTGAGTGAGTCTTGGAATGCAGATGAGGGCAACTAACGAAGGCTTTCAGCGCAGGCAGCTGGTTTTTGCTTGCCTCAATTTCTAAATCATCCATAATGGGGCCAAGACCTCCCAAGCACTAAAAAGAGAGAGCTGACATGCTGGACAAACTGTTAATTTTTTTCCTAAAGAAGCTGCTATATTGCACATCTGTCACTGCGGCGCAGACAATTACTCAGTGAGTGGGGAAAAAACCTGCCGCTTGTTTCTAGCTGAGTTGTTAAGGGACATAATGGAGAAACACAATGGGACGGGAGTCAAATCAGGCAGGTTTCCCGTGTGCTTGCGATGGTTTCCATTTTGCAAGGTTGTCCTGTGATGATAAACTTAGGTGAAGGAGATGGAGATGTGTGGAAAGGAATCAGGAATGATGTGATAAAAGGACAGGGGTGTAAAGATGAAGGAGGGTCAAGAGCCAGGCCTTCAGAGTTTCTGGACCACCCGGCTGACTGTTGAAAGCCTCAAGACACTATGGTCATTGTTTTATTTTATTTATTTATTTTTTTTTTGAGAGTTTTTTTTTTTTTCCTTTACATTATTGTGTTGGTTTTGCCATACATTGACATGAATCCGCCATGGGTATACATGTGTTCCCCTTCCAGAACCCCCCTCCCTCCTCCCTCCTGATTCCGAAATACTGTAGTTTCAAACTTGACGTTTCACAGTCTCAGTGTGTTCTGCCAAGTGCTTCACGTTCACTTAAACACTGTTTTGTGAATTCCATTCCCCCTACCTGCAGTATGGATTATCTGTAGTTTCCACAATCAATTATAGCCATCAAAAAAGAACTTTAGACTTAGATTAGCCACACAGATATCTAATGAAGCCTTATTTTCTCCCCCTTGAAACTCATCTGCTTATCCTAACTATGGAATGCTGGCATTTGAAGAAATTTACTTAAGTAAGAATTTGTTTGCTTTTGGAAAGCATATGTATGTAATGAGCTAGTATACTATTTCTCATCTTTCCTGCTTTTATTATAGAATGCCACCTTTAGGAAGGGATAAACATTTCCTTGACATTTAATCAGAAGGTGAAAACAGGTAGAAAAAAGGCCTGTTCTTTGTGCTTGGGCTGCTATCATGACACAGTCTTGTCTTTACCATTTTATAGCTGAAAGATCAAGAATTACACACAGATTTAAAATGCTATGTAAACCCATGGCGGTTTCATGTCATTGTATGGCAAAACCAATAAAAAAATAAATAAATAAAAATAAAATGCTATTAATGTATCTTGAATATTCAAACTAAGGGGAAAAGAAAACCAACTAAAGAAACACAAAAAAATCCTTCAATTGTTGCCTAACTTCATCCTTCAAAGATGAAGGAGTAAACACGGGACATTCTGACACTGCAACAGGAGTGAGATCGGTGAATCTGAGAATGATTTAAACTCCATGACAATTCAAAGACAGAAGACAACTCTAATGTACAGATAAAACCAAAAGTGGCAATAGTAGATCATACTCCTGGCAGTTAATGGCATTGACTCGCTAGAGACAAATCTGGATCTACTTAAAATGTCAGGTGGGTAAAGTAATGAGTCTTTGCCTAGTAGGAACCCAGCAGAAGGAGCCTTCATGGTCCACTTGTCAGTTGAGTATATATTACTGCAAGCCTGTTATTATAAATGAGTATTTAATACCTATTGGATAAAAAAAAATCCACTTACTCTAACAACTCACAATTCAGTTTTTTGGGGGAGAAAAGAGTTATTTTATTAACATAATGAGATGCTTCCTATAAGCAACGGAATGCAACACTTTAATGAGAATTATAAAATATTTAAAATATCCAAGCAGGTTTCTGAGAAGCACAATTACCCAGAAGGAAATGGAGTAACACATATGGTTCTGATCCGTATTTCAAGTTATCAGAGAGAACTTGCACTTGTTCCTTTAGATCAGAATCTTTGGGTGGATAGAGACCTTAAGACAGTCAGTCTAGCCCAGCATCAGAGAAAACAAAACCAGGGAGATGTGGTATAACAGGTCACAATCAGCTGTGAATACATGAAATCAAATATGTTTACCAATTTTTTTCCCTAAAATTTTTTAGAAAATGTTGACATTTTCTGGGATTGAAATATGAATAATGAATTGGGGCTTCCCTGGTGGCTTAGACAGTAAAGAATCTGCCTGTGACATAGGAGAGTTGAGTTCGAAACTGAGATTGGGAAGATCCTCTGGAGAAGGAAATGGGAACTCAATCCAGTATTCTTGCCTGGAGAATTCCACAGACAGAGGAGCTTGGTGGGTGACAGTTCATGGGGTAAACAAGAGTTGGACATGACTGAGCAACTTACACTTAATGGCACTGTTCAATGTTAATTGTCAATGGGTAGTCATTACCAGGGCTTCCCAGGTGGCTCAGCTGGTAGAGAATCAGCCTGCTATGCAGGAGACCCCAGTTTGATTCCTGGGTCAGGAAGATCCACTAGAGAAGGGATAGACTATCCACTCCAGTATTCCTGGGCTTCCCTGGTGGCTCAGCTGGTAAAGAATCTGCCTGCAATGCAGGAAACCCTGGTTCAGTTACTGGGTTGGGAAGATCCACTGAAGAAGGGATAAGCTATCCATTCCAGTATTCTTGGGCTTCCCTGGTGGCTCAGCTGGTAGAGAATCTGCCTGCAATTCAGGAGACCCAGTTCAATTTCTGGGTCGGGAATATCCACAGGAAAAGGGATAGGCTACCCACTCCAGTATTCCTGGGCTTCCCTGGTGGCTCAGCTGGTAATGAATCTGCCTGCAATGCAAGAGGCCTGCGTTCGATCCGTGGGCTGGGAAGATCCCCAGAAGAGAATGGTTACCCACTCCAGTATTCTGGCCTGGAGAATTCTTGGGGTCGCAAAGAGTCAGACAAGACTGAGCGACTTTAAGTAATTAAAAAAAAAACAAAGTCCTTTCAACTTTATTTTTTATTATTTCAAGAGGGAAACATTTAAAGCACAAAGACAATGACTGCTTATAAATAACATTCTTAAACATTATGTTTATTCTTTCATTCTTTGTTGTATTATTCTTATATCTTTCTACTAAAAGAAAAAAATCCAAAATATTCTTTGCTAAACAACTTCATTTTACAATATCATTTAGGTCACTTTTTTTTTTTTTTTAAAGAAAAACAGTACAGGAGGAAACGGTTTTAAAAAGCATGTCAGCAGTGATTTTTCTTTCATGAACTATCTGCTCAAAATGAAAACATATTGAAGAGAAGCAATTGTCAGCTCAATTAACTGCAAGAATATCCATTCACAATGCTAAGATATTAATAAAATGCAATTATTTTGCAATCATGTCTGTAAATTGCACACAGTCATGCCCTGTAAACATACCTATGTGTATACATTAGGCGTATCTTTAACTTCTGTTTGATAGCAACAGTATGAGTTATTAAATCTGTTTTTAAATGCTGATACCAATTAACTGGTAAATGTTAGTTAACAGTGGATTTTCTTTTAAAGGAGATCATATAATTAAAATATACAAGCAAAGAAATTTGAGAGGGGTAACATTGCCTTAAAAATTGTATTTGAGGAGAAAGAAGGAAGGGAGGAAGTAAATGACACCAACACACAATCTGGTTGATATCAAGTATAACAAGTATATAAAGGCAAAATGTTGAATTGCTAATGTAGCCATACTCAGTCTCTTGGCTACTTGCTGGGGAATAGACAATTTGGATAGTAATGGAAGAGACTTATGCATTCTCTAAAAGTTTTAGTACAAGCAATTAATTTGATATGAGGCTCAGATACTACACAAGTGTTGGCTTTATGAAGGACAAGAGAAAAATCTAACTGCCTTTTTACGGAGATATGATTGATACATTCTAAAACATGAATTCTTTTGGAAGTTTTGGGTTCTATAGGCATAGGAACTGGTAAAAATTAACTTTACAACAAATGTAAATTAGTGAACTTCATATCTTAGATATTTGACATACATTAAAAATTCCATTTTTCAATTGTGTTCTTTTCTCTGATTAAGTTCAGGTCCAAGCAGAACTTCAGGTGTGCAATGATCATTCTTAAATTTCACTGAAAAGTGAAGGGAGGTCTGTGTGAGAGCAGGAGACTGCTTGGGAAGTCACCACTTCTCTGCTTTGAGTATTGATTCATGTATTCCGTAAACACTCCTATAGATAAGACATGTTTGAAATCTTCTGTGAGTCACAGAGCGGGCTCAAGATGTCAATATTGAGACCTTTCTTCTATTAGGGGAAAATATAAAGATGAATTATTTTGGGAGGTGGAGTTAGAGAACACCTGAGCTCAGTGATATCTTAGAAAGTTTCTTCAGAAGATTGATGCCTGTCCATGAGAACAAGAAAAAATATTTATAAAGCTGCAACATTTAGCTAAGGAGTTCCCCCATGCCAGCTCCTATAAGGTCTGCTCTTCTTCCCTGTGAGAGTTAGACCGTGGTGAAGTGAAAAAGAGTGGTCAAGACCATGGGAATTTGGGATCAGTCCGTCTCACAAAAACCTCATTGTGTTTTACCTGTGGCTCCAAATTTGGCTTTTCAAAATTTAGATCTTCAGGCAATGGAATTAAAACAAACTTATGAACAGACCCTAGAGTGCTATACACTACTGTAAAGAAGTTTTAAGCCGAAATATAGACAATCTTCCCCAGCTTTTTGCATCTTATGTAGGTAGAATGAGTATTCAATAAAAAATATTTTGTAAAAAATGGTGAATTTTCAAGTAACAGACTTTTAGGAAAGAATCATACAACAGAGTTACTTTATCCAATAAGAATGTTCACCTGGTAGGCTAAGAAGGACATAAGAAAAGCAACTCACCTGGTAGTCTGTGGTTCCCTAACCAACTTGTCCTCTTACCATGATAATACTAGAAAGGAAGATAATTCTTAAAAGGAACCTGTAAGTTGGCAAACCATTAAGCCTTTCAAATAGCATGCTGATCTCCCTCTCCCTAACTAGCAGTATTTTCTTTAGAGGACCACGTGGCACAGGTCTATTACATGCACAAACCTCCTTTCCCCACTGTGAAAGACTCTTGGGGACTGTCAAATTCCCAAAAGCCTGTTAGAGAGGAGCCAAGAGGAACTTTATCAGAGTAAAATTACTCTGTGCGATACTGTAACAGTGCAGACATGTCATTATACATTAGTCCAAGCCCAGAGAATGTTCCACACCAAGAGTGGACAGTAATATAAACTGTGGAGTCTGGGTGATTTTGATGTGTCAATATAGGCTTGACAATTGAAACAAATATACCACTCTGGGGGGCAGGATGTTGATAACGGGGGAAGCTATGCATGTGTGTGGGGAGGGGATATTTGAGAAACTTCTTGTACCTTTCCCTTAATTTTGCTGTGAATCTAAAACTGCCCTAGAAAAACAAAGCTTAAAAAACATTAGAAGGTTGAACCACATGTGTTATCTTGGCCTTCACTCAACCAATAAAGGTCATTACAAAAGAGAATATCATTATTAGTTCTTACTAATGAAGACAATAACAAACCAACATCTAAACTAATAGCAATTCAGAATCTTGGACATTATGAAGCAGAGGATTCAGATGTAATAATACTAGGCACATGATAAAAATGACTTGTTTTGCTTCGTTTTAAACTGCTTAGGTGTTAGAAAGGGCAAACAGTACTGTTCATTTTTTTTTTTTTTGTACACCTTGTAAACAGGCTGTATCTTTGCCAGAAATCTGAATTCTTGGGAGAGCCATTAAAATCTTCAAATAAATTGAGTCGATATTCTAACTTACTCCGATGGTTAAAATTTAAAACCAGTTTACTACAGTTCAGTTGATCTTAAAAAAAATATCAACCTTTGGGAACAAAGAGGTAGAAGGAAGTCTAGATTATTTTTTATAGAGTTTACAACTCAGGCATGGTGAGTTTAAAAAATACATTTTTCTTTCCATAACTATTTTATGT
This sequence comes from Antilocapra americana, assembly GCA_007570785.1. Taxonomy (NCBI): domain Eukaryota; kingdom Metazoa; phylum Chordata; class Mammalia; order Artiodactyla; family Antilocapridae; genus Antilocapra; species Antilocapra americana. The sequence goes on from ML660213.1 coordinate 3,274,790, forward strand.
TCTAAACGAGGTAAAATTGATAAGATCTGCAGTAAAGTCATGTTGAGGGCACTGTGGTGATCACAATGATGAGGTTTGTTTTTGTCAACATGTCAGAGGGCAACATTAATTGCTGTTTGTCAGCTGTGAACTTCATACTACAGTGTTCAAGGACAGAAGATGAATGGGTGTCACCCTGTTGAGGAATCCTCACAAAAAAGTCAAATTCAAGGAAACTGAAATTGGCCAGCCTTTCAAAGATGTGCTTAGGACTTCACTGATGTGATGACAGGTGTTTTCGGTTAGGACAGACAGGGATGAGGTGAAACATAACCCTTTCCGGCCAATCCTATTTTAGAAACATGTAGGCGTGCTCAGTCACTGGGGCATCAAGCGCACACAGGAATGAATCAAGCTAAAACACGAGAAATTACTGACAACACAAGATCAAAATAAATAAGAGAAACGAGCTGTTCTTTACACCTAGAATGGAAGTCACTGAAAATTTTGAGAAGGAGAAGATTTTTACGTTAGCACCATAAACTGTGATGAAATCCCATTTCTATCACTCTGGCAGAACTGTAGCAGCTAGGAAGCTAGAGGGACAAGTCTGAGGCTTTGATGTTCGAGGTCAGCTTCAACCACAGAAGCTATGTGTCAGTTCAGAACAATGGGCAATAGCGAGCGAATAAAACTTGTTTAACAGCTCTTCTCTGCTTTCCCTCTTAGGCGGATTTTCCTGAATTGGAGGCAGTGGTTGCAGGGGTGCTTTTTGGTAGAGGAAACCCTAGTCCTAATCCTTTTGGCCTCTGCAGGGCTGGAATTGGCTCAGCAATCCCCTTGCCGTCTCGGCCGAGGCCTGTCCCAGGTGTCCAGCCCATATTCTGGAGCATTCGGTTTCCAATGTTGTTTTCTAGGATTGGCTGGGCGTTTTCTCCTACAAGTCCTGGAATTAGAAAATGACAAAAACAAAACAAAATCCCACATTAGTATGAACACAGATGAAGGCCCTCTTAGGCTAAGAAAACCACATTCTTCGAAGTTTTCCTTTCAACAAAGTACTGGGGAGGGTTCTCTATTCATCCTTGGAAAAAGAGCTTGCTGTAGTAGAAGGCTCAATGGAAAAAAGACCGTGGTTAATTTCAGCTCTTCCACTTAGTAGCTGATTAAGTTATTTAACCTCTTTGGGTTTCTGTTTTCTGAGCTGTAAAACAGGCATAATACAAAGCAATCAAAACTCAAATTACCAGATTATTTCTTATGGTTATTCTTTCTTGATAATTAAGGGAGTTGATCATCAAGCAAGCTAATGTTACAGACTGTATAGGAAGAAAAGAGGTGAAAATAGGGATTCCCTGGTGGCTCAGCGATAAAGAATCCGCCTGCCAATGCAGAAGATGCAGGTTTGATTCCTGGGTCGGGAAGATCCCCTGGAGAAGGAAATAGCAATCTGCCCCAGTTTTCTTATCTGGAAAATTCCATGGACAGAGGTGCCTGGAGGGCTACAGTCTGTGGGGTTGCAAAAGTGTTGGACACGATTTAGGGATTAAACAACAACAGCTTAAAACCATCTTGGTTTTAGGGAGAACATATTCAGTACAGTTTCCTAAACTGGGGCTTCCTTGAAAGTCTGTTGTAGAATTCTGGGCTATAGTGTTTGCCCACAATTCCTTCCCTAGGGCTCTGGGAACGAAGATGGCTCACTTTCCGAAGGTCTGCAGGAGGGCTGTGGCAATACAAGCTCCGTCCTGGGTCCAGCATGTTTCTGTTCTGAAATGAAGGCTGTGTTTTTCGAGACAGTCTGAGAGTTGAAATGCACAGCTGCTGACAACATCACTCACTGCTGTCAAAGGCTTGAGAGGCAGCTGTTTTTCCCGTGCCCTCATCCCCTTCCATCCCTTTCCCATCATCGTCCATCTTTCCTCCCTGATTTGGGTTTCTAACAGCACCTTCTACCCCACCTCTACCCACCAAATTGAGATTCTTCGTCCTCCTCTTTCTCTAAGACTGTATATAAGGATCCTTTTAAGCACCAGTAACAATAACAAAAATATTACCCATGGGACCACAGTGTATGGTGTTCTGTTTCTTGATCTGGGTAGTGGCTACATTAGTGACCAATTTATTATTGTTCTCTAAAACTCTACCTACATATGTCATCCCATTCTCTGTATATGTGCTGCTTGGTTCTAAGTCATATCCGACTCTTTGTGACCTGATGGACTGTAGCCTGCCAGGCTCCTTTGTCCATGGGATTTTCCAGGGAGGAATACTGGAAAGTGAAAGTCGCTCAGTCGTGTCTGACTCTTTGCGACCCCATGGATTAAACAGTCCATTCAATTCTCCAGGCCAGAATACTGGAGTATTTCCCTTCTCCAGTGGATCTTTGCAACCTAGGGATCGAACCCAGATCTCCCGCATTGCAGGAGGATTCTTTACTGAGGTTGCCATTTCCTCCTCTAGGGGAATCTTCCCAACCCAGGGATTGAACCCGTGTCTTCGGAGTCTCCTGTATTGGCAGGTGGATTCTTTACCACTGAGCCACTTGGGAAGTCTCTGGTACATGTATTTCATAGTAAAAACATAATTAACAGTAACTAATAAAAGAAATGTCAGAGTTGAACTAACAGTATATTTAACCTGGTAATTTGCATCTGGTTTTCTGGAGTGGGTTGTTCCTTAGGATTCTAACTTACAGAAGGGAATTGCAAAGTGATAGAGATGAGTTATATAACTGATACTGATGAGTTTATAACTAAAACTGATGAGTTCTATAACAAACTATAGAGTAATCATCAATGGATTTTTGCAAGACCTTTACTTAATATTTTGATATTCTTAATCTTCAGAGCATTTTCAGACTGAGAATAGAATACATTGCTGTCATTGATAACTTCATTACAGGGAGTGAGAACTGGATTACCACAATAATGAGTTGGTTTTGGACTCGTCAGATTGGTTTTTAGCTCACTGAAGCAAGTATCTTAACATGTAATAGAAAAAAAACTGTAATTGCCAGCAGCTTGAATGGCCAAAGATTTGCACCAAAGGAAAACTCTGGACTAACATTATTTACTGCTTGACAAAGGCAAAATAAAAATACAGAGAGATTTTATATATTTATCTAATTATACAAAAATATACATAAACATATAAAATATAAAAATGGGCCTCTTAATCACCAAGCAAACAAAACAAAGAGAAGCCTTTTGTTAAAACTTGTGTAATAACAAAAAGACAATTAAGGTTTTTCTCTAAGTTTTTACTTTGAAATTATGATAATGATAACAACAGACTCTCAAGGCATCTAATTTTTTTCTGAACAGCTGCTTCTCAGGTGTGTCAGGTTACATGGTGTACTAGCATTTTGTCTTATATCCCTAATTTTTCTGTGATCACCACCAATTAATTTAATCCACTGATAAGCTAAGATCAGATCAGAGGTCTAACGAGGATTCAGGCTACACATCTGTCATATTTTTGATACAAGAGATTGCAAAGTTTCAAGTTTAAACTTAGAGAAAATACAAAGTCAATTTAAATCATCTCTGCAAAAATTGCCAGTTAGTTTTGAGCTCTGAAATGAACAGCAAATAGCTGATTCACGACTGTAGTTTTAAAATGTTGGCATTTCAAGTGTGGTGGCCCAGTAGTGGCCATTCGACTCCACCTTGCTTTTTTATTTATATTTTAAATTGATGTATAGTTGATTTACAATGTTGTGTTAGTTTCTGGTGTACAGCAAAGTGATTCAGTTATACATATATGTATGTAGTATATTTACATTCTTTTTTATATGTTTTTCAATTATGGTTTATCACAGGATACTGAATATAGTTCCTGTGCTATAGAGTAGGGCTTTGTTATCTATTTTATATATAGCAGCTTGACTGAACATCAAAATCTGCTAATCCCAATCTCCTCTTTTATCCCTCTCCCATTCCTTTCCTCTTTTGGTAACCATAAGTTCATGCTTAGTTTTTATACAGGCAGGAAAGAATTCATTCTATCTTTTTAATGCTGGCTTATTTCTCTTAATTAAAACGAAGCATTATCATTATGCTAAAAAAAAAAAGAAAGACCATTTGATTTCTTAAGTGCTAAATCTTTTCCCATAGCAACACAGATTTCTGAAACAAACAAAAACAATGGCTGCTCTATATAACTTTAAAAAAGAAAAAACAGATACTTCATTTTTCATGGAAAATGACTCTGGCGTGTGATCTACTGTTGGTCTCTCATCCTTCTTTTATGAGATTAAGACATGGGAGTGGAACAACTCTGTCTCAGCACAGCATCTGACAACCATAATTTCCTTTTCTTTTGCTCCTGGCGGTGCTAAATCCTTTAAGTCCTTTCCTGGGAGGCTCTCCTCCTGCTTGGGCAATTTTAGCAATACATAGCCTGCTAACCCTTCTGCAAGCTCCCGCTCCAGCCCCCTTTATTCTGGATCTCTTATATCTATTACAGCTGAGTCGGTCCTTTCCCCTCAAATCTTCCAAAGAGTATTGTGGATAGTAATTCACTTGCGTAATTGGCTCAAGAGATGAAAATCTTGTATCGGCCTCTCTTAGCTGCTAATCTATCCAGCTGACTGCAAGCCTAATTGGCAGCGTGTTTAGTAATTTGGCTCCTAAAGTGTTGTATTGATGTTGGATAAACAGCCAATGGAAGGGGAGGTGACACACGCTGTTCCCGCATAACACGGTGCATCGCTTCAGTCCTGACCCCGTATTCAGAAGGCTTTTAGTGGTCTGTGCTCATTTTTCCTTCCCATCCTCTTTCCCCATTACTTTACTAGTCAGCTGAAGAGCATGGTTATTGTTATTATTATTATTTGTGGCATTATTAGAATTGCCAGTTCTCATACTGTCTTCTGGTCTCAGTTAATTTAGGGACATGGGTTTTTGATTGCTGTTAAGAAGCAGCACTGAGCACAGACTGGGCTGTGAGAAAGTGGTGAAGGTTACTACTTTTTGTCAAATGTTTTAATTATTTCATTTTATAATATAGAAAAGCCTCACTGAGATCATGATACACCTTATCTGCAATAATGCAGATGTTTTTCATGTGAATTTTGAGAAATAAAAATCAGTTCACATAGCCAACTGCTTAAAAATATAAGGCTCTTACTTTTTAAACAATGAAATGTAAAACTAGTTTCTTGTATTATTTTAACTAAGTGAAAAAAACTTTGCATAGTAGGGAAAGAAAGACACGGTTGATATTGACATGTTTGGAGAAGGGAAAGTTTTTATTAACAGATATTTTAGTTACAGGGGCTTCCTAGTGGCCCTAGTGGTAAAGAATCCACCTGCCAATGCAGGAGACACAAGCTATGTGGGTTCGATCCCTGGGTCCGGAAGATCTGGAGGAGGAAATGGCAACTTACTCCAGTATTCTTGCCTGAGTAATACCATGGACAGAGGAGCCTGACAGGCTACAGTCCATGGGGTCACAGAGAGTTGGGCACGACTGAGCACACACATTTTGCTTATACAGATACATCTCTTATGGGATGATTATATTAACATAGCAAAGAAGTGTTTTCAGAAAACTAAAAAAAAAGTCTTAAAACTATTTCTTCTGAAGGCACACAGGGATATTTGTTTGCTATAATACGATCAGGACTATTTATGGTCTACCTACTATGTACCTGGTCTGTGCTTTGTCAGGCATGGGACATTCATAATCTCCATTCCTCATAACAATTGTGCAAGGCGGGCAAGTATTGATATAATGGGCCTCGGAGAGATGAACTACTTTATCATTACCACACAGTAGGCTAAGGTTCAATTTTGGTGAAGTTTACTTTAAAAACCTGCATACTTTCCATCACCTACATTGCCTTCCTACAAGAATTAATGGCAAATAAACAACTTCAGTGGAGACAGTGCTTCAACTTTTTTTAAAAAAATTGATTGGGTTACATGTTAATTGTGTATCAACTTCCCTCAATTTGCATTTGGACAATACACAGCATAGTACACCCACAATGACATAGTTGGATAACTTACAATATAATGTCTGTGGCTCTCAGAGATTACCAGAGCTTCTGCGGCCGTGATTTCTTTTGACCTTCCTCAGCAACCTGCAACATTATTATTGGCTCCACTTATAGAACAAACTAAGGTTTAAAGAGGTAATAATAATTGTTGTTGTTTAGTTGCTAAGTCATGTTCAACTCTTTTGTGACCCCATGGATTGTAGCCCTTCTTCCCCCAGGCTCCTCTGTCCATGAGATTTCCCACACAAGAATGCTGGAGTGGTTCACCATTACCTTCTCTAGGGGATCTTCCTGACCCAGGGATCGAACCCATGTCTCCTGCATTGGGAGGTGGGTTCTCTACCACTGAGCCACCAGGGAAGTTGTTAAAGAGGTAATGCACCTGCCCAAAGTCACCCAGTTAGAAAGTGCCCCAGTTAGAGTGTGAATTTAGGACACCCGAGTCTTAATGTTAGCCTTTCACTGACTGAACAGTGATGTTAAAATATTCTGTTACCATTAGTTCTATGATGTCATTTCTTCTGCCACACTGTCCCAAATGACAGAGATTTTAATATATTCACAAATTTTCTGGAAAAAACTGTCCATCTAAATTAATATAGCAAGTCTGATTGAAGAGTGTTTCGACCCTCCTGAAATACCTCAAAATTCACTTTGTAATTAACCCAGCTACTTTTTCTTTGGCTGATATTTAAATGGAAATTTGTTTTCACTGTATTTATTGTAAACAGCATATACTGAGCTTTGTTGTTTTATCCATTATAATAATCCCAGAATTTAACTGATGCATTTACTCCATTTACATTTATTGTGCTCATTGATACTGGATCATTGATGCCTGGAGAATTCCAGAGCAGCCATGGGGTCAAAAAGAGTCAGACACAACTGAGAAACTGAGACCACGCTTCTTTTCGGTAGTTTCCTCAGATTACTTTTCAAATTCACTGTTTTTTTGCTGCTGTAGTTTATTTATTTGGCTGTATCTAATGTGCTATTCAACCCATCAAGTGAAGTTATGATTTTTAAGATGTTTTTCAAAACAAAAGAATCTCAAATTTCTAGTTTTTTTTTTTTTTTTTTTAACCACAGCTGTCTTTTCTCTTTCCAGTTATTCCCTTTTTTTAATCAGTTTTTACAACTAGTTCTTTTAGTTTTGGATTGTGAGACCATCTTCAGTAGGTTTTCATTTGTGGTGATTCTTGAGGCTTGGGCTGAAGGCGTGTACCTCTACAGTGGTTTTGCATTTCCTTCAAAGACCAGTTCTGATGCTAAGTTTTGGCATCCAGGTTTAAACTAGAGTCTCATGTAGGGGCAGGCTCTTGGTTACATACATATCTTCAGAGTTTTCCAGTTAGAGCCCAGGTAGAAACCAGATTCCTTATTTTCCTGTCCTTGTGAGTGAGTTTTGTTTCTAGTCTGCTCTGTTCTGAGGACAAGAGTTTTTCAGATATTCTGTTCCCCAGCTTGGCTCTTTCCACAAGGAACCAACATGCCTCCAGATTTCCTAGACTGGTTCCTCAGAACCAGTTCTCTCTTTCTTTGCCGCAGTCTCAGTAATGCATCTAAAGAGATGGTTTTACCCTTTGTTCAGCATGTCCAGGTATTCTGTAGTTTGAATATTTTCTCACTAGTCTTTCATACTGTCAGGAATAGAGATTATCTTCTTTCTTTCTTTTTTATTGGAGCACAGTTGCTTTACAAAGTGTTAGTCTCTGCTGTAGAGCTAAGTCAATCAGCTGTACATATACCTACAGTCCCTCTTTTGGGAATTTGCCTCTCATGTAGCTCACCACAGAGCACTGAGCAGAGTTTCCTGAGCTATACAGCCGTTTCTTATTGGTTATCTGCTTTATACAGAGCAGCGTACAGATACGTTAATCTCTACCCTCCAATCCATCCCACCCCCTCCCTTCTCCCCTTGATGTCCAAGCATTGGTTCTCTATGTCTGCGTCTCTATTTCTGCTTGGTAAATAAGTTCATCTATACCGTTTTTCTAGATTCTGCATAGATGCGTTAATACACAGGATTCATTTTTCTGTTTCTGACTTACTTCACTCTGTACGACAGTCTCTAGTTTCAGCCACATCCATCTGCAAATGACATGATTTCATTCCTTTTTATGGCTGAGTAATATTCCATTACATATATATATACACACACACACACACATACACACACACACACACACACACATATATCTATGTTTATATATCTCACATCTTCTTTATCCATTCCTCTGTTAATGGACGCTGAGGCTGCTTCCATATCCTGGCTATTGTAAACGGTGTTGCAGTGAACCATCAGGGTGCATGTGTTGCAACTGCTTTCTATCGAATGTGTGTGCTTACTCTTTCCTTGAGTGTTTCTTGTATCATATGACCATGGAGAGCTGTTTAAAATGCTTCTGAGACACATAACTGAAAGGTGGTTCATATATCCAAGAGGGAGAGGGTTATGTATTTCCTAGGCTTTTGCTATATGTTCGGATGTAGTTTGGTTTCAAAATGAATAACAACAACCCCCTTCCTCCTGCCAAGTCTGCCTGTTTTAAAATCCAGGGAGAGATAAGATAGTCTACAGTGGTCATACAGATCCAGGGATAAAAGACAGTAAAAACATAATTACTGATAAGATAAATTTGAGCAACTGAAGAGTTATAGCACCTTGGAAAGGAGCTTGGGTACATCAGACATTTCCTGATTATGTTCAGTATGACTTAAAAGAATAACATCGAAAAATTTTCACCCTTTATGATTTATAGTCTGCCTTTATTGCCTTCAATATTTATAAAGATTATATTATTATTGAAGTATCAGTAGGATGCAGAGGAAAAAAGAGAAAAGCCACAAAAAGCTGTAATGTAACTCCCTGCTAGGAGCTTGCATCTCCACAAAGACATAGTTACTCTGGAGCAATGTCTATACTGAAATTTTGAACTTCAGTAGGTATTTCTCTCCGTAATTTAAAATGTAGAGAAGAAAGTCTACAACTTATGGTGAATACTTTCCCTATGGTAATATTTCAATAGAAAACAACATAGTAATAGCAAGTACTAACATGGATCACAATGAATTTAGTAATGCATAGAAGACAAAACATTTAAAAAATATGGTAGCCACAATATCTCAATAAACATACTGAAATCTTTTTAACTATCAAAACCTCAGTAAGCTATGACTTCTATCCCAAACGCAGGGCCCTAATCAACACTGCTGATGGCCTTTAAAAACGTGTTCATAATATCCCTCCTATTTTGTTCATTTCTTTTCTTCACCTTTACTGATGACATTTTTCAAACTATAAAATGCATTCTGCTGGCAAACCTTCTAGCTTCAACAATTTTCCATTTTATAACAGTAAGTCTACATCCTCTGCTACTGAAACATCCACTGTCTCTTGGTGTGTGACTTTGAATGAGGCAGAGAACAAGCCGTACATTTAAAAATCAATACCTAACCTTATCAATATTCATTTTACTTTGTCAATACAAAATACAAAGGTGAAAGAGCAGTAAATAAGCTAAAGCACTGAAATAAATTCGGTGTTCCTGTCACAATTAATAAATGTTCAACCGGTAACACTGCTAGCTGGTCTACAGCTTTATAAAGTGACTCAAATTATGCTTCAGTGTTATTGCTACATAGGGTGAGTAAAATTTTCAATACACTAGCAAGTAAAAATGATCAGATTTGGGGTTATTAATTTCACAGGGGACTTCAAATCTTCAAAAAAATATGACTTATTATGAATACAAAATATGTAACTTAAGCATCTTAAATTATTGTATAAACACAGTTTGGGATTATAAAGTGCCTAATTATAGTTTTCTGACAATTTTTTGCTAAACCCTTCCTAGACCTGCTGTTTTGTCCCCATCCTATTTCATATATACCCCAGAGGGGATCACTGAACAATATTCAGACCGTCAGTCTTTTAACTCTTATTCTTGATTTCAAACCAGAAAGTGTTACCCTCATCTGCCCTTTTCCAGCTTAGGTTGAATGTTAACTAAAGGTAAAAGAACTGTGAAAACGCATCTCAGTTTCAGTGTGTTTTGGGGGCAGTCTACAAAGGCACAGACAATGGGGAATAGTTTCCTTCAAATCATTCTACATTCTAACCTATCTTGGAAGCTTATGAAGATAAGACTCTTTGTTAAGTGACTGACTATATATTCCTGAACTTGAAAAATATCATTTTTGGAGACAAGACGATCTAGGATTCATAACCTCATTAACAAAGTGTATTTATGCAAAAGCATTTCTTACGTGAATTTGGATAATAATCTTCACCTTAGAGTTGATTCATTAGTATTACAAGATATTCTTTTTAAAACTAAGGATTTTTAAATAACCTCATTCTCTGCCTCCTTGAGAGGAACAGTTATGCATGGATTTTAAAAATGCATGAGTAACATAATTCTCCAACTCCAATACTATTTGATTAATTACAAAAATGCATTAACTTTCTATGAATTATGTTTTTTTAAGTAAAACAATGTAGAAATAGAACCAAAATCTTGAGTTGTAAGAAGAATCACAAAAATTTTGAAAAATAACATTTGGAATATGCTGATATATGCTTAGGAATGTTTTAGGCTAAAGTTTAATCTTTATACCCATACTCTATAAAAAATGATTTCTTCTGATGCTGTTGAGTTGTCACATCAAAATCACCCTGTAGATATAATTGTATTATCCTCTTCCCAACCATTATGTCTTTTCCTCCTCACTTCACATATATTCAGAGTGTTAGGACCCGACCCCGACAGTCTCTCTTACTTATTGCTGGCTCTGAAGTGCTTTAGTCACATTCCTAAGATTGTTCTTGTACTATTTCTGCCACAAATGTTTGAGTCATTGAAAGATAAGAGAATTCAGGAGACCATTCAACCAGAATGGGAGTATTAAAGAATCCTATACCTGCCTTATGCATGATTTGAATTGAAAAACTTATGACATGTATTTAATCTAAAAGTGGCTACATGTTGCTGTATAAAGACACATTAAAAGTATACTAATGAATGTTCTGTATTTCTGCACAGCAAATTTAGATAAATGTTTTTGGCACTTCAGATATATAGTAGTCTGTATAAAAAATAAACTATATAATAGTCTCTCTCTCTATATATTTAATTACAGAAAAAACATGGAATATGATGGTCTTTACCTATATATTCTTACGAAGGGACCTAAGTATGTTGTCACTAAAAGAAGATAGATTTAGGAGTAATGCAGACCTCAGCTTGACTCCTCCCTTCACCCTTCAATCATTCTGCCTTCACAGGCAGCTAAGAACAAGCCCACACATGTCTGAATCTTCATTTGATGCTGCACAGTGAATGAGAGTAACATGTAAAACACCAAGTTGTTGCAGAGATAAAAACCAATAATAAAGCTCTGGTACACAGTAGGCACTCAATAAGTGGTAAATATTTATCTACATGAATATTTGTTGTGGTTGTTCAGTCTCTAAGTCTTGTCTGACTCTTTGTGACCCCATGAACTGCAGCATGCCAGGCTTCCCTGTCCTTCACCATCTCTCAGCGAAGAGCAAACTCATGTCCATTGTGTCAATGATGCCATCCAACCATCTCATCCTCTGTCGCCCACTTCTTCTCCTGCCCTTCAGCTTCCCAGAGAAGATGGTCAAGGTCTTCATCTGCCCTTCATCTTCCCCAGAGACAAGGTCTTTTTCCAGTGAGTCTTATCTTTGCATCAGGTGGCCAAAGTATTCAGGAGTATTGGAGCTTCAGCTTCAGCATCAGTCCTTTCAGTGAATATTCAGGGTTGATTTCCTTTAGGACTGACTGGTTTGATCGCCTTGCAGTCCATGTGATGCTCAAGAGTCTTCTCCAGAACCACAATTCAAAAGCATCAATTCTTCAGCACTCAGCCTTTTTTATGGTCCAACTCTCATAACTGTCCATGACTACTTGAAAAACCACAGCTTTGACTATACAGACCTTTGTTGGAAGAGTGATGTCTCTGCTTTTCAGTACACTGTCTAGGTTTGTCATAGCTTTCTTTCTAAGGAACAAGTGTGTTTTAATTTCATGGCTACAGCCACCATCTACAGTGATTTTGGAGACCAAAAAAATACAGTCTGTCACTGTTTCCACTTTTCCCCCATCTACTTGCTATGAAATGATGGGACTAGATGCCATGATCTTAGTTTTTCAAAATACTGAGTTTTAAGTCAGCTTTTCACTCTCTTCTTTCACCCTCGTCAAGATGTTCTTTAGTTCCTCTTCACTTTCTGCCATTAGAAGGGCATCACTGGCATATGTGAGGTTGTTGACATTTCTCCTGGCCAACTTGATGCCAGCTTGTGCTTCATCCAGCCTGGCATTTCCCATGATGTACTCTGCATATAAGTTAAATAAGCAGGGTGATAATACGCAGCCTTGATGTACTCCTTTCCCGATTTTGAAATTGTTCCATTGTTCCATGTCTGGTTCTAACTGTTGCTTCTTGATCTGCATACACGTTTCTCAGGAGGCAGGTAAGGTGGTCTGGTATTCCCATCTCTTGCAGAATTTTCCACAGTTGTGATACACACCGTCAAAGGCTTTAGCATAGTCAATGAAGCAGATGTTTTCCTGGAATTTCCTTGCTTTTTATATCCAATGGATGTTGGCAATTTGATTTCTGGTTCCTCTCTCTGTTTCTAAATCCAGCTTGAACATCTGGAAGTTCTTGGTTCACATGCTGTTAAAGCCTATCTTGAAGGATTTTGAGCGTTACTTTTCTAGCGTGTGAAATGAATGCAGGTGTATGGTAGTCTGAGCATTCTTTAGCATTGCTCTTCTTTGGGATTAGAATGAAAACTGACCTTTTCCAGTCCTGTGGCCACTGCTGAGTTTTCCATTTGTTGACATATTGAGTGCAGCCTTTAGCAGCATCATCTTTTAGGATCTGAAATAGGTCAGCGGGAATTCCATCACCTCCACTAGCTTTGTTTATAGTAATGCTTCCTAAGGCTTACTTAGGCTTACTAAGACTTTGCACTCCAGGATATCTGGCTCTGGATGAGTGGCCACACTGTCGTGGCTATCTGGGTCATTAAGACCTTTTTTTGTATAGTTCTTCTGTATGTGCCAACTCTTCTTAATCTCTTCTGCTTCTGTTAGGTCCTTGCCATTTCTGTCCTTTATTGTGCCCATCTTTGCATGAAATGTTCCCTTGATATGTGCAATTTTCTTGAAGAGATCTCTAGTCTTTCCCATTCTATTGTTTTCCTATATTTCCTTATATTATTCACTTAAGCAGCTTTCTTACCTCTCCTTGCTATTCTCTGGAATTCTGCATTCAGTTGGGTACAGCTTTCCTTTTCTTTCCTTTTCTTGGCTATGTGTAAGGCCTCCTCAGACAACCTCTTGTCTTCTTGCATTTCTTTCTCTTTGGGACGGTTTTGGTTACTGCCTCCTGTACAATGCTATGAACCTCCATCCATATGAACATATTCTGCATGTAGGTGCTTCCTACTTCCAAATTCCAAAAATTCAACAAAATTAGAGGAGGAAGATCAGATATTAAACTTGTAACTACCTGCATAATTTCATAAGGTAACATTTTATGTGAATGAACAACTGTATTATAGGTGCTCCAATTTTAAGTTACTCTTCAATTTTTTAGTGTTGAACTTTGGAAAAGGTCTTTGAAATAGAAAAATTAAGCTTCATATCTTTTATTTCCTTTGAAATCATGTCAAGATATCTATCTATATCTGTATTTATGTCTATGTTTTCCCCTTCTTACTACTTACTCTCCTGTTGATACAAATCTTATTTTCATATTGTATAATTCATCATAGCCAAAATTACTCTTCCAATGAAAGAATTCCCAAATGAAGCTGAGAGAGATGGTTTATAAATCTGAATGGTTAAGGATCCCAGGCAATAGGCCAATGCTATAATAGGAACTTTGTAATTGATCTTGTGTTCCTATTGTTTAGTGGGAAAGTTGTGTCTGAAACTTTTAGAACCTCAAGGACTATAGCCTGCCAGGCTCCTCTGTCCTTGGAATTTTCTAGGCAAGAATACTAGAGTGAGTAGCCATTTCCTTCTCCAAGGGATCTTGCTGATCCAGGGATCAAAGTCACATCTTCTGCACTGCAGTAGGATTCTTTAGCCACCAGGGAAGCCCAACTGTTCAGTATCCACATGGAAAACATTTTCTCAGAGTCATTTTCTTGAATCACAGACCTACTATGGTTCATTGTGATTTATTTCCATATTGAAAGTAAAAGGTTTTTTTTGCATCTACTTCTGCTTTATTGACTATGCCAAAGCCTTTGACTGTGTGGATCACAGTAAACTGTGGAAAATTCTTAAAGAGATGGGAATACCAGACTACCTGACCTGACTCCTGAGAAATCTGTATGCAGGTCAAGAAGCAACAGTTAGAACTAGACATGGAACAACAGACTGGTTCCAAATCAGGAAAGGAGTACGTCAAGGCTGTATATTGTCACCCTGCTTATTTAACTTATATGCAAAGTACATCATGCCAAATGTCAGGCTAGATGAAGCACAAGCTGGAATCAAAATTGCTGGGAGAAATATCAATAACCTCAGATATGCAGATGACACCACCCTTATGGCAGAAAGCAAAGAAGAACTAAAGAGCCTCTTGATGAAAGTGAAAGAGGAAAATGAAAAAGTTGGCTTAAAACTCAACATTCAAAAAACTAAGATCATGGCATCCGGTCCAACACTTCATGGCAAACAGATGGGGAAACAATGGAAACAGTGACAGACTTCATTTTCTTAGGCTCAAAAATCACTGCAGATGGTGATTACAGCCATGAAATTAAAAGATGTTTGCTACTTGGAAGAAAAGTTAAGACCAACCGAGACAGCATATTAAAAAGCAGAGACATTACTTTGCCGACAAAAGTCTGTCTAGTCAAAGCTATGGTTTTTACAGATGTGAGAGTTGGACTATAAAGAAAGCTGAGTGCCAAAGAATTGATGCTTTTGTACTGTGGTGTTAGAGAAGACTCTTGAGAGTCCCTTGGACTGCAAGGAGTCCCAACCAGTCCATCCTAAGGGAAATCAGTCCTGAATATTCACTGGAAGGACTGATGCTGAAGCTGAAACTCCAAAACTTTGGCCACCTGGTTGGAAGAACTGATTTATTGGAAAAGACTCTGATGCTGGGGAAGACTGAAGGCAGGAGGAGAAGGGGACGACAGAGGATGAGATGGTTGGACGGCATCACTGACTCAGTGGACATGAGTTTGAGTAAACTCCGGGAGTTGGTGATGGACAGGACTGGCGTGCTGCAGTTCATGGGGTCGCAAAGAGTTGGACACGACTGAGTGACTGAACTGAACTGGGAGTGAAAGTTAGTTGCACAGTTGTGTCCAACTCTTTGTGATCCCATGGACTGTACCCCGCCAGGGTCCTCTGTCCATGGAATTCTCCAGGCAAGAGTACTAGAGTGGATAGCCACTCCCTTCTCCAGGGGATCTCCCTTACCCAGGGATCAAACCTGGGTCTCCTGCACTGCAGGCAGATTCCTTACCAACCGAGCCACTAGTGAAGCCCTTATTCCCTGTAGCTGTCTATGCTTTAATAACCAGTTGCCTCCCTCCTATCACAGGTTTTCATCTCTGCCTTCCTCACCTCTGCTCTTGCATGAGACCTTGTAATGCATGCCTAACTTATCATATCCATCCCAGCCAAGCTCAGGTCTTTGCTGTGTTTCAGGAAGGCCTCCTGTTCCCTCTGATCTAGTGTCTTGTCTCGGCTCAACACCTGTGGTTTTCCCTCTGCTACACTCATTCGAATGACACGGATTTTGAGGTGGAAATGATGAGAGATTTTTTTATTCTAATTCTAACTTGTCTAAGTAAGGAAAGATCAACCTAAGATCTCTGCAGAGCTGGGTCTAGGAACCTGACTGCTGCATTCACGGCCAGGCTGCCACTTACCGAAACACGGGTCTTGTGTTTTGAGAGTGCTTTGGTACTTTAGAATTAATTCTTATTAATTTCTTCTGGGGTTATCTGCCTTTTCATCTATTTATGCCTTGTTTTTCCAAGTCTATAATTTTAGTGAAGCCAAAGACAGCCTTTAAGTTTCTGTATTCTATAATACCTCAAACAGTTTTGCAGGTATGTGTGTGTATGTGCTAGGTTGCTTAAGTTACGTCCGACTCTTGGTGACCCCATGGACTTTAGCCCACTAGGCTCCTCTGTCCATGGAATTTTCTAGGCAAGAGTACTGGAGTGGGTTGCTGTGCCCTTCTCCAAGGGATCTTCCTGACCCAGGGACTGACCCTGCACCTCCTGCATTGGCAGCTGGGTTCTTTACGCTAGTGCCACCTGAGAAGCCCAAGTGTGCGGGTGTGTAGGAAGTACTTGGGCTCAGAAGCAAAGAATCCGCCTGCTAATGTAGGAGATGCAGGTTCGATCCCTGGGTTGGAGAGATCCTCTGAAGAAGGAAATGGCTACCCACTCTAGTATTCTTGCTTGGCAAATCCCACGGCCAGAGGAGCCTAGCGGGCTACAGTCCATAGCGTTGTAAAAGATATGGACACGACTTAGCAACTAGACAACAATAGCAAGTAAGTACTTTAGTGACTGGCTACCCGAAAAGTTACACAAGGAACACTCTATACATCCTGACACCAAAGGCAAATGATTTGCTTTACTGGTTTCTTAGAACTGTGCTTCTTCCTCAGTGCAAGTTAAGGATGATCGGCGTTTCACTCTTGATGATGTATAAAGTTTATATGTGTGCTCTGCCCCAAGCCCTCTTTTTTTACCTGCTGTCGTAGGTCCAGGCAAAGGTGCAGCTTTTCTTCTCCGTTTGATATCTCCTGTGCACAGAGATCCTAAATGCATGCTTGTTTGCCTACAAGTAATTATCAGAAAAAACTATTAACAAAGGAGGGAAAAAAATGACATATAAATACACAGCTTGTATAATCTGAACCTAAATCAAAACATTCTCAACAAAGATGGAGCAGCCTAGCCAAACCACCAATCTTGTTTATATCGAAACATAATTACGTTTGTTGACAAGCGTTCAGCCGCTAAATGCGCCATCATAAATTGTTACTGGAATGAATAATATAAAAGGAATGCTTTTTAATTTTCAAAACTGGCAATCTTTCTGGCTCAACATAAAATCAAGCACTGTTGCTTCTGACAGGAAAATAGCTAAGATTAATTATCTAAAGAGATCACAATATTGTTGCTAGGTTATCAATTGGTTACTAATGCTTTACTGTCAGAACAACATTTATTACAGGAAAAGTATGATCAATTTCTTTTAGGATATTATATGGCAGTGAATTCTCTTAAAACATTTTACGTAGATAGAAGGGAACAGTGATGTTCTTCCTTATAATTCACATGATTAGAATTCTTTAGTTATTTATTAGCTAGGTGAGTAAACATAATTTGCATGCATTAATGCTGGTCTACTGATACTAGACAGGCTTACAGGATATTGGATTACCTTTGTAAAGACGTGATCTATAAAAACTAAGCAGCAGACCTTCTGTGATTCTTGGAGTAAGTCTGAATTAGATTTTTTTGTTTAACCTTGGACTCCTAAATTTAAGAGTTTTAGTACAATTAGAAATGGTTCAATTGGAAATGAAGACCAACTAATAAGATGGAGAAAATTTAAAAGCCTTCAAAAATTTCAGGCTATAGGGGACTCTTGCATTAATTTCCTGGATTATAATCCCTGGCATAGGATTAGGATGGTGTCTAGGGGTCATGAAGCAGAAATAAATAAAGTTTATTTGGAAACATGACATTTTAGTAATTCAGAAAAATATGTGGTAGTATCCTGAAGTTTTATAGGGTCTGATTTGAAAACTAGATATTTTAGAGAAAAATGTAAAAGGAAAAAATTAATTTAGGTAAAAAAATTAAAAAAACATACACATTTACACCCAGGTATTTAGATATAATGAAAAATTGGAGTTGGAGAATAAAATTACTTGATATATAGATTCTTATCTGTAATACACAAAGTACAATTAGTGATCTGGCTAATCCAAAGGTGTATAATCTATCAATATGGGTAAAAACAAGTGAGTAAATATTTAACTAGTTTTCTCTTCCATTTTGTATTGAGTGCATACTGGTTCTTTTTTATGGGATAAATAAAATTATTAAAATACTTAAAAACTAGTTCATTCAATTAATTAACTGCAGAAATATGTATACACATACATAAATGTTGAAGTGTTTCTGAACATGCATAACTGGCATTTTTATTGCTTTAAAAAAAAAAACTTTTATCTTTTGACTGTGCTGTACAGCATGTGGGATGTTAGTTTCCCAGCCAAGAACTGAACCCACACCTCCTGCATTGGCAGTGCAGAGTCTTAACCACTCGACCACCAGGGAAGTCCCTTTATTGGATTGTGAGGTGTGGGTTTTGGCTCATATTGCCAAGAGCAAAAAATAGTTATAATCATAGCTATTTTTAAAAGCTATGTAGAAATTTTAAAAATGGAAAATTATGTCCTTTTTATAAAGCCAGCATCATTTTTATAAAAAATTAATGAATTCACTTATTTGGCAAGCAGTTATTAGTATCCATGACTGATACAGATAAGACCTTATGGAGGAGGTGAGGTGAGAAGAGTAGGAAAAAGGAGATGGAAGATACAAAAGGAAATGGAATGTTCAGTTCTTATTACTGGAAGGGTTTTCAATCCAAGTGAGGAGATTAGGTCGTGAGTACATGAAATAATTAGGAACAGCAGTGGTAGTGGCAGGCACAATGAACTTTCTTAATATTACTAGAGATTACGGTATTTAGTCCTTACAGCAAACCTAAACATGTTTATTGCATATACCATTTTTCTCTGTAGGGAAAAAAAGTCTGTGCTTCACTGGAAAACTATAGGGCGCACCTTTCTAGTCGCGTGATTCCGAGTCTGTGAGCGCTATGTGACAGATAACTGAAAGCAATGGAAAATAATCCTTGTCTGTAGTTATACAGATGAATTCTGTCCTAGGGAAGGATAATCCTCTCTCCTGTGGAAAAGCCAGTTTGTATCCATCTGCACAGGCATTCAGTCTTCCTTACTATACATACATCCGTGCTTCTTTCATTTCTCTTTGAGCCCATTATATAATACATCTGCCTGGTTCCCTCATTAATCGACGAGTTAAATAAAATCTCAAATGCTTCCTCATTTTCTTTCTGTAAGAGAGACCTGAGCTCACCTTTTTGTACATTATCCTCCAACATCTCTGATCCCTCTTGGAACCTCCCCCCTGGGAAAATGACTGGAGCAGCTGACCCTGCACACAGCATGGACCAGACAGGCTCTGACACCAGGACTAGCTGAAGAGGAGGGGAAAGTAACATTCTGGAGTGGGGAATAAAGTGGGAATCTGAATTCGGCAGTGCGGCCCTTCTGCGAGCGAGCTGCAGAAACCACCCAAGACTCATATTTTTGATGCCCCAGTTAAAACGTAATGAATATTCTTAGATTAAGCCATTGCTGGACAGGTTTTCTATCCCTGTTGCTGAAAGTATTCCTAAATGGTAGAGTTTGCTCTGTTCTGAGAATTATGAGTAACTTCAGGATGTCTGGGGAGCAGTGTTTGCAGAAGGGACTGTCTCACATGATGGAAGAACGCTGGGCTGGACCAAGGGCCCTGTGTGTCACACGTGCCCCGGGAAGCTGTCTGGATTGTATAGCTGATGTGGAGTGGGGTCATGAAAAGTCATTTAGCAGAAGAAAGCTGGTCAGATTCATGGGATGCTGATGAACTGGGGTTGGGAAGGTAACTAGGTTTGTGGGTAGTTCAGACACACAGCTCCTCCCAGGGTATTAGTCTCTGTAAGAATGAAGAATAATATCAAATGGCCACACAGTGAAGCTTCTTTGTGTGAACAGGTCTGAGTGAAGAGGTGGGCAGGGGTGGGAAGGCAGTCAACGAAAAGTCCTAATTCTGGATTATTTGAAAAAGTAAACTTGCTTTTGATTACTTTCAGATTTAAAGTTCAAACTACACTTAAAAAAATTAGCCAAGGGCATCCTTTTTAAGAAATACCTCTTCAGAAATCATTAGAAGAAATATTTGAGTGTCTGATACACAGTATTAATAGTAGCTGTTTGTGACTCTTAAGAAGGCTGACTTCAGGGAGGGGGGTTCCGGAGGGGAAGCATATGTAAACCCATGGTGATATCATGACAATGTATGGCAAAAACAATTAAAAAAAAAAAAAAAAGAAGGCTGACTTCTACTTACAGTGTTCTTGTACCAGTTGTAGGGAACCAGAGTCCTCTAATTGCTTGAAAAAAAAATCACTATCCCAAGCCAATATTGCCTTTAAAACTTTTAATGTTTTTACACTGTTCAAATTTATTAGGAAGGTCTGCTTGCAAAGAGAATGAAAAACAAACCCCAAGAACAACTCCCTCTTCTAAACCTTTTTCTCACCTGCTGGGCCCCAAATTCCCTTTGTGGGTATCTTTATAGAACAAGTGGGATAGATTGTTTTCCTTCAGCTCCCCTCCCCTACCCCCAACGTAGCTACATAAAGTAAAAGAGACAAACCTTTCAAGGAGAATAAAGTTAAAGTTAATAAAGTCAGTACACTGAACCCAAAGACCTGAGCCATGAGAAAAACAGCCAGCTGTATTTCAGTAATTCTATCAAGAATTGACTACCTGCTACAGCACATTGAGAGATCGGGATTATTGATCACTAAGATTACCTTGTTGAAGCATGTCCCCCTCCCCACCCCCCTTCAGAGAGGTGCAATAGAATTGCTACAAATAACACTAAGTAAGGTCTACTCTGTTATTTAGTTGTCACTCTTAATGTAAAACAGAGCAGTTATTTTTTAATTTAAAAATCAATGAGTGTCTCGAAGGCAGCCTAGTTGCTTTAGCCTAAATGAGTCATTTGTCTTTGCAAAGCAGAACACGTGGATTATTATTCAAGGTGATAGCTGGCAATTTTTGGGTTTTGTTTGTTTTTCTGCTGTGGTGTTTTGAAAAATGACCATATACTGTCTTATGAACAGACTCAAAATTGTTCGAAAATGTTAAGCTCCTTTTGTAAGGAAATCACCAATCCGCTCTATCAGTCTATCTGTTTCAGTTAGAGCCTTGGCTTGGGTGGAAAAGCGAGGAGAAAAGTTAGAACCTGATCAATTTATGACTGCTGGGCTGCTGCTAAGTCGCTTCAGTCGTGTCCAACTCTGTGCGACCCCACAGACGGCTGCCCACCAGGCTCCCCCGTCCCTGGGATTCTCCAGGCAAGACCACTGGAGTGGGGTGCCATTTCTAATGACCCCTTAAAATACTAGGTGTAGGCACACGTGTGTCTTTAAGTGGAAAGGATAAATAATGCTTTTCTGTGATGGATGAAATAAGCTGTGTCACTGAGTTATGATTCAAAACATCATTTCCCATCATACTCATGCTGAAAAATGTCCTGCTAAATATCTGAAAGCAGAGCTCAAAAAGAAATCTTTTCATTTGGTTTTACTTTTGAAACAGACTTCACTTGGTTTATCTCATCATTTCTCTCTCTCTTTTTAAACGCTTTTTTATCTTTTTAAACTTTTCATTTTGTACTGGAAGTATAGCCAGTTAACACTGTTGGGATCGTTTCAGAGGCACAGCGAAGGGACTCAGCCATACATACACATGAATCTATTCTCCCCCAAACTCCCCTCCCACCCAGGCTGCCACATAACGTTGCTATATCGTAGGTCTTTGCCGGTTATCCATTTTAAATATAGCAGATGGCTATTATCCTTTTAAGTGGGGTGGTGGGAGGAAATGGGGCATTTTATCTAGAGGGGAAAAAAAGTGAAAAAAAAAAAAAGTCTGGGGAAAAACAAACAAACACAAAGCAGAAACAAAAAATCTTAGGGAGGGCCTGAGAACCTGGCTTTTGACAAGGGCTGACAAGGGCTGAAACAGGCAGCGTCACACACAATAATATTAAAGAGAAGGCAATAACAACTTGTCCCTTCGCGGTAGGCGCATTTACAAATAGAGCTTTTCAGAGAAATAGGCCTCCTGAAAGCTGCCCCCTGGATAAAATGTGTTCCGGAGCAGCCTCAGACAAGCTGCAGAGAGAGACAAACAGATGTGTCTATGGGCCCTGGCATTTGGCAAGAACACTCACTGTCAGTTAGAAAAATATAAGGCTGGACAGGGCATCAGCTGCACAGAGATGAAGCGGGTCTGTGGTGTCACTGGAGGAGGAAGCGGTGCAAACCCAGCTCTGGGTGAACCCCCCTGCTAGATCCAAATTACCCTCCATTCCCCTTTACTTGGTGTCAGTATGTCTCAGCGTATTAACTGAACAAGTAAACATCAGTATCTAGCTTTTTCCCTCCTGTACCAATATGCACAATGTCAAGTACCGTTGAGCATAAATTTATTTCGTAACGTCTAGGATCACATTACATCCTTGTTCTTAATGGTTTTCTTTCAAAGCCCCATCTTGTGCATGGAAACCCTTTGCATTCGTTACGTCCTTCACACCCTGATCAGACTTTGGTTCTGGTACCTTCTCTCGCATTTCGTTGGTCATGTGACATCTGTTCCATCTCAAGCCCATTTCCCCTCCCTTTGGAACGATCCTGACTTCAGCGAGGGGGATATTAAGTTATAATTCAGTGTGCTGAGTGCAATACTCGTGCCCTGGGACTTGAACCCTTGCTTTATTCTGGATATACCCTGTATCGTTATAAACCTTCCGGTATCTTAGGTCATTGCCCAGACCAGGTCTCTCTCTAACACTGCGTGCTGACCTTCTTCAAGCGTCAGCGACTCCTGGTCCCCATACCTACCTGCCACCCCACTACCTACCTGCGGGGGGGGCTCTTTACTCTGCATCCATCAACCTCAGGTGACCTGTTGTCTGAGGCTCCAGCCCTTGGATACAGTGATCTGACTGCCAGTGTGCAGTTCCCAACAGCTTCTGAAGGATCTGTCTTGTCTGTGCCTCTTCCATCTCTTCTGAGAGGTCAAATCCACACCTACTTCTGCCCAATCTGCTTTATCCTGCAATACCCAGGTAACTGGCGGCTACTACCGGCACTGTTTCCTGTATGTTTCCTCCGTGCCAGGTTATAGGCCAATAAAGACTTCCCTTCTGGAGCTCCTTGAGGGATGAAGCTGTGTGTCAGGGGTTTCCAGGGAACTCAGGGACCAACGTCACTGCCCTGCCAGCTAACGACTCTCCAGGGTCCTCAGAGGATAGTAAGTGTGGATGAACTGTAGTGAACAGGCGATGGGAGGAGAGAAGGGGAGGTGGGGGCATGGAGGAGACAGTGAGAGCCTTCAGGGCTTCCCCTGTGGCTCAGACGGTAAAGAATCCGCCTGCAGTGCAGGAGGCCTGGGTCTGATTTCTGGGTTGAGAAGATCCCCTGGAGAAGGGAACAGTTACCCACTCCAGTGTTCTTGCCTGAATTCCATGGACAGGGGAGCCTGGAAGGCTACAGGGTCACAAAGAGTCAGGCACGACTGAGCGACTTTCACTATTCAGGTGGGCCAGGAGCCTCATGAAACCAAATGCAAAATGTGTGTCCGTTTTTAGTAAGAGGATCCATGGTCCTTAACTGATTCTGAACTATTAGCGGAGACATTAGTACCAAACACCACAGACGGATACCAAACTAGTATTCATAGTCTACAAGAGAAAACGCCTATCTTAGTATTTCTGTGGAATGTTTAAAATATTCTAAACACATAAGCCACCTTTTCTACTTACAGCATCACAAAGAATAGAATAATGTAACTTAAAAAAAAAAAGCTTTATCCAAATATCTATGGATATGTTCTATCTGAAAAGCAACCCCCTTCATTCTCCAACTTCTCATCCTGTTTTATTGCTCTTCATGGTGTGTGTGTGTGTGTGTGTGTGTGTGTGTGTGTGTGTGTGTGTGTGTTAGCCACTCAGTCATGTCTGACGCTTTGTGACCCCATGGATTGTGTAGCCCACCAGGCTCCACTGTGCATGGACCTCTCCAGGCGAGAATACTGGAATGGGTTGCCATTTCCTTCTCCATCTTCATGGTAATTTAATAAATTAATCTAACTAACAAACTAACTACTAAATTAACA
This sequence comes from Antilocapra americana, assembly GCA_007570785.1. NCBI lineage: Eukaryota > Metazoa > Chordata > Mammalia > Artiodactyla > Antilocapridae > Antilocapra > Antilocapra americana. The sequence continues at coordinate 3,298,860 of ML660213.1, forward strand.
TCTCCAAGTCAATGACCATGCTAAGGTGTTGGCTGAAAAGTATGGAAACCATGCAACAAATACTGGTGACAATTATCTCCCATTTGCTGGAAACTGTCTTCTCTATGCCTCTCATTTATGTTGGACTTTATTTTCACAATGAACATGGAACAAAAACATACAAATTACAATGAGATGAATCAGGAAACAGCAAACAACGGGATTAATCAATGCAAGTGGTTTTGGCAGCTGAAGGTATTTCTTTGCCAAAGGCAGGTGGAACTTTTCCCACTGTGGAAGATGAAGCTTTAGTTCTGTTGGCCTGATCTGCTTGAGCCCTCAACTAACCCTAACGTCTGACACCACCATTTCTGTTTTCCCAACTAGTTCTCTCAAAGAGCCAGCTTATTACCATATCTTGTCAATGTCTGAGAAGTACTTTTCCTAACCTTTGGCATGTTACTTAAGCTCCCTTGGCTGCAATTTCCTTACCTTTAAGAATTGTGATTAGATTAGTATTTACTTCAAAGGTTTTTTGAAGATTTTATTTAAAGATTATTGGTATAAAACACCTGGCACAAGGCCTGTCCACAGTAACCAATTGATGACTGTCAGCTATTCAATTTACTATTATTATCATCTCCACTTAACAGATAAAAAGCCCGGGGCACAGAGAGGTTAAGTGATTTACCCAGGATCTCACAGCACAGGGGACATGATGGTAGGTAGCCAGGAGAATGCCTAGTGTAGAGTGTTAGGAAACAGACACGAAATAAACACACGACAGTACAAGCTTGTTACATCTCAACACTGTCAACATAATAAAAATAATATCAATATAATAAGGATATAAATCAAGGTCATTTCTAAATAACAAGTAGGAATTTTTTTGGTAGTTAACAGGAAAGCTAAATTTTTCCTTAGAGTGATTCTGCTGGCTTTAAAGGTGTCGCAGCATGTAAGAATAAAGCGCTCATTTTCATTTCAAAAACTCATTAAAAACCCATGAGCCTCTCGCGAGTCTGAAACCCACTGACTTTCTCAGGTCAGCCCACTGCCACGGACTCTCTCTTGGCCATCTCTCGGTACTTCCCCCTTCAAAGATGACTTGCTTCTCCACCGTGTGTTCCGCGCTTTAGCTAAAGCCTCGAGGGTCTGTGATTTCTCACTTCTATATCCCTAAACAGCTCATTTAAATCCTTCTTCTTCTTCTTCTTCTTTTACCTCTTCATTATTCTAAACAAATGGTACCTGAAAGGTGGCAGGGGTTATTTTATGCGATTCAGGTAGATATCAGAATGCTCTGAGGGTATGTGAATGAGGACATCCTCACACTGGGAGAACGTTAACCTGTTCAGAGAGCAAATCATTCAGGAAGGGTTCTAAATTCCTATTTGGGAGAACTCCTGCTACATCTTAGCTTCCCTGGCACTGCCATCACCCTTCCCGTATTTGTTACATTCCATCAGATTTTGAGAAGTGCCGGTCACCAGGTCTATGTATATGTACGTGAGACAGTGGGTTCTACCCACTTGAAAACGCCTCCTTTTCATGTTTCTTACTTCCACCACCTTTGAGAGCCTACGCTTTCTCCCTTCAAAGTTCTCCCTGCATTTAAATCTAAATGTTTGTTCTCTTCTTCAAACTTTATCCTGTTTAACTGTCACAAAAACCTGATATAGGTATGAAGCACCTGAGATCCACAGAAACTGTTATTTATCAAAGATCACATAAATGAAAAATAAAGTCCTCATATTTGAACCAAGAAACGCTTGCCTCAAAAGAATCACTTTTTCCCCTACAACATAGTACCTCATTCAACTTAACTTATTATACTCCATTTAATAAGCATTTAGATTTCTTGCCCATCTGTGTATGTCTCTGTCATTACACTTATCCTATGGGATGGCCTCAAGTTGCTTTCAGATTAGAGCGGATGTCGGTTAAATATCCACTGGAAACAACTGGAGGCCCAGCGCCATGTCTAATCCACAGAACCTAGCTCTGCCTCTGTCATCTCTGAGAAACAGGACAAATGTTTATTGAACTAAAACAAGTCAAACTATGGTAACAACTGCTGCCTCAACATTTCATTTGGCAATCAATCATGCAATTTTTCAGGATAACATTTTCTTGAATTGTTATTTAAATTCACTCAAAAACACTCATTTAACAACAAAAGCTGACTGTGAACCATGTAATTCACCAGACACTAAATGAAACACAAAGAATAAAACAACTCCTACCATGGAGGGGCTCAGAGCCTAATGCAGGAGACACAAATGAATATGAAATTGCTATACGATGTAATAAATCCACATAGCTATAGTAGCAGGCCACCGCTTTGGGGAAATTCCAGAAAATTTATTTCACCTGAGTTCAAGTTTTGATATTGTCTCTCCAAGCATAATCTAAGATATTTGAGGCACCTTGGAATATTCTTTTATTCTTCACACCATAGTGAAAGTGAAAGTTGCTCAGTTGTGTCAGACTCTTTGTGATCCCATGGACTACACAGGCCATGGAATTCTCCAGGCCAGAATACTGGAGTGTGTAGCTGTTCCCTTCTCCAGGGGATCTTCCCAACCCAGGGATCAAACCCAGGTCTCCCGCATTGGAGGCAGATTCTTTACCAGCTGATCCACAAGGTAAGCCCAAGAATAGTGAAGTGGGTAGCCTATCCCTTCTCCAGCAGATCTTGTCAACCCAGGAATAGAATTGGAGTCTCCTGCATTGCAGGCAGATTCTTTACCAAATGAACTATCAGGGAAGCTATCTACGAACTAGTAGGCCCTTAGTAAACTGACACTGATGCGATTTACTTGATTCCTAACCATACATTTCTGGAATCTGATTGCCACTAATATTTAGTATGGAGTCAACAATAAGTTTATTCTAATTTCCTTAAAAAATGATCAAGCTAGTATTGATACTCAAGAGAAAGACTTACTCAAATGATGCTTTTGGATATCTTCATTAAATGCAATGAGATATGTGTCTATTCCTGATAGCATCTTGCATCTGATGTAAAGGAACCATCAGATCAGACTATCGATGCAGATAGAATCCCACATTCCCTCTCTGATCAGACTCTATGAAATGCTTCCCAGGATGGTATTTGATAGTTGCCATTTTTAGTGATTAATACTATTATGAGTATTCAAAATAGTCTTAACTTCTAAAAGTCAAGTCCATGCACTTTTCATTTTCAGATCTACTTCATCCAATATCATATATAATATTTGAATTTGTTTATTGAACTGACTTTTCACTTATTGTCCTATTTGATGATTTCTGACTCCAAATGAAGCTTTTAGTTCAGTAGCATTCTGGAACATAAGTGCTGAGTTTCTTTCTTTTACTAGCTTCAGAGAATAATGGAGTGAAAAGGGCAGGACAGAGAGTCTATTTTATCATCTTAAATATTATTTTGAACACATGTTGGTTTCTTAAGTTTTACAGAATTTATTATCTAAATTACCAGGAACATCCAAGCTTATTGACTGTTTCAGTTATATATGGGGTGCTAAGTCAAATATTTTCACAAACTTTATCCTGTTTAACTGTCACAAAAACCTGATATAGGTATGAAGCACCTGAGATCCACAGAAACTGTTATTTATCAAAGATCACATAAATGAAAAATAAAGTCCTCATATTTGAACCAAGAAACGCTTGCCTCAAAAGAATCACTTTTTCCCCTACAACATAGTACCTCATTCAACTTAGTTTATTATACTCCATTTAATAAGCATCTACTGAGAATGTAATGCATGCCATGCCCTATGCCATAAAACAGGATTGAGAAATAAAAAAGATACAGCTTTCATTTGCTAGGGGTTAAAGTCTACTGATCATGTGGGAAAATGATTTGCCCTCAATATTCAAAGAAAATTCCAAACTAGCATGTAAGGCATTCCAGGTCCCTTGCTGGGAGAAGACGTCTGAAGAGGCACAGATGCCTTGAGACACACACATGAGATGCTGTATCTGGGGCTCTGTAAGCAATTCAATATGGCGGGAGCTGGACCGTAGGGAGGAGAGGGAGGAGAGGCTGTCTCCTTGTAGCATTGAGTATTGATAAATCCAACCAATTTGTCCATTCACAATTATTTTAAATTCTCTAGAGAAAAAGAATGGAGCTGCCTATTCGACTGAATTAATCAGTTTATTAACTGATTGATTGATAAATTAATGTTTAAATTCAGTGGGAAAATGCCTGATCATAATTTTTTATAGATATAACTCTGGATTTCATTGCAGCTATAGTCAGAAAGTTACTGCTCTGATGAAGAGATGGAATCAAATGTAGATCCCTTTCCAAGGCAGCTCCTAAAGTTGAGAGGTTTTGCTCGTTTAATAGAGTCTACAATTCACTCTCATGACTGAGTTGGCAGATAGAGGCTTAAGACTGAATGCAGCTTAGATTTTGTGAAGGCTCCATGACTTTGCTTGTTGAGAGAGGACTTACAGTAATGTCATAATTCTATATGCTGTAATGTACATTTGCTGAGCATGAATATGGAAAAGCAAAGGAAAATAAAGTTGTCACTTTTACCTCCAGACTGAGGAAGTAATAAAGACTGAATTTAATAATGGGTCAAAATGTCTCAAACTTCTGAAAGATGTACTACTTTGGAATGTGTCAGACACCATTACCATTTGGGCTTACGAGGTGGCTCAGTGGGTAAAGAATCCACCTGCGATGTAGGAGATATGGGTTCAATCCCTGGGTCCAGAAGATCTCCTGGAGCTGGGCATGATCACCCACCCCAATATTCTTGCCTGGAGAATGACATGGACCGAGGAACCTGGCAGGCTACAGTCCATAGGGTCACAAACAGTCATACATGACTGAAGCGACTGAATATTACCACTTAGTATAACTTACTTGAATTGAGATTAAATTATTGCTTACTGATAGAATTCAGCTGAGAGTCTATGACCCAGGTGAAATGCCACCTCCATTTTATGCAGCCTTTTCTAATTGCCAGTACCAGAATAATCTCCCACTCCTCAGAGAAAATAATGTTTTCTACCTTAAACTACAGCTATATATGTACACAAGCTAATACTCTAGTCAGACTGTTTAGTCCTTGAAGGCAGTGAGGTCCACATCTGACTTATTAAGTAAAATCCCCTTGGTTCTTACAAGCCTTATAATTTGGGCATTTATTAAACAGTTATTGAGTGGAATTTAACAAGGCATGCCAGAGTTTTTGGAGTAACTTGTTTTTATGATAATCAATATTCTAAAACAAAGAAACGTTTACTTATGGAAATAGAAAACCAGGAAACTTAGTTGGTCCATATCTTGGGCTCTGGGATATAAATGTCTGCAAAATCAAGCTTGTACACATAAACCAGCTTTTATAGTACATGCAGGCACCTTGGTGGCAAAGTGTTTTACCTTTCTACATAATTTTGCATTTCACTAAGTATAATTAAGTTACTCCTCTTCCATGATAAGTTTCTAGCAGATGAATGAACATTCCAAACGTAAAATTTCTGCAGCTATTGCTGCTACTCTTAAGTCGCTAAGTTGTGTTCGATTCTTTTGCTACCCCACGGACTGCAGCCTGCTAGGACCCTCTGTCCATGAGATTTTCCAGGCAACAATACTGGAGTGGGTTGCCATTTCCTTCTCCAGGGAATCTTCCTCATCCAGGGATCGTACCCGCATCTCCTGCATTGGCGGATTCTTTCTTTACCACTTAGCCACCTGACTTGTTAGCAAGTGTTTACTAGACTGTGAAATATACTGTAAGAGCTAGGTAAGCTACAAGGGAAGCTTGTGATGACTATGGGAACACTGCTCAATAATCAGGAGAGCAGTACTTCAGGATTCTCCCGGTTGAACTTAATTGAAATATTTGCAAACTTGGAATGCATTAGTTTATACCAAGGGTTAGTTTTGCATCAAGATCTTTGAACCAAAACATCTTATGAAATTTTGGTAAATCAGGTTTATTGCCTCTGTATATGGGAGGTCTATTGCCTCTAAGTGTACATGAAGAAACAGTCAACAGAAATTAATGGCAAATATAAATCCTTTCCTCTTCTCATTTACAACAATCAATTTCTTTGGAAAACCATGGAAGCCCTGACAATTTTTTAATTTTCAGAAAACAAATGCCAAATGATCAAACAAAAGTCATATTAGCTGTGATCAGTCAAAATGTCACATTTCCCTAAATAATGTGTAAGTAATCTAAATAATGCTAAAAAATTACTATTTCAGAAGACAGTGGTTTTTCTTACAAGCAAGACACTAGATTTGAGAAAATGGTCAAGTTAATTTTTATATGCCTTAGAAGACTTAGGGGAAAAAACAATAAAGACTGTTGTGTAAATTATCTATAATTTGACCTGGGAAAGTTATTTAACTCCTTTTTCTCAAGTGCAAAATGGGGATAATAGGAATCTCTATTTCACAGGGTAATTATGGAAATTAAATGAGTTAAAATAAAAAACAGTTTGCACTCAGTATCCAAAAGTTTTGCACCTGTGGTTATTATATAAAAATATTAATATAAAGGTAATTATTTGAAAAAATAAACCTTCCTAAAAATCAAACAGTATATTGGAGTGAGAGTAAGAGTGAGAAAAAATGAAATAGAAAAGTAGGGCAAGGAAGATATGTCTGCTTATCTAAAAATAGAAAAACAAAGCCAAAGGAAAGATAAACCACTAAAAAAAAAAAAAAAGCAATAGCCACCTGTATGGGGAGGTAAGAATAAGTGGTGAGAATTGAGTAGAAGTCAGACTTCTTGGAAAGAAACTTCCTGATGAGATTTGACTGTGGAAGCTGTAACAATTTTTCTATTATTATAAAACAATTAAAATTGAAAAAAGCAGTCTCTAAACCTAACTACGGATTAGTATATCTACCCTTAGAAACTATTTCAAGTGACTTTAAAACATAGGAATTTGTGCATTTCTAGTGAAATATAATACTAGGTACAAAAAGAATACAAAAAAGAAAAAACAAACTATTTCAGTAATAATTTTATTAGCAGTCATCATAGCATGGTGATTCTGAAACTATTATGTATCTATGGTATGATCAATAAAATGAAAAATTATTATGGTGTCACTAGAGGTAATATTTTTTATGTTGAAAAAGGACATGAAAATCAATGACAGAAAATTTTACAATGAAGTCTTGCATTTGAACTGGAACTACTAGTATAAGCCAACATGTAAAAAAATTTTAAGTCATTTCATTATAAACATCTAGAAATAATGACACCCCTCATATGCAGGCTGTGGTTTCTAAAACTATTTCCCAGTAAATGAATCAGTAATTCTTAAAGAAACAGTTGATTCTTGGTCTAGGCTGGAAAAGGTCCAAGAAAGCCTAGAAAATATAAACATACCAGATATGTTTCTTCTACCAAAGAAGAAAGCAAAATCTCCTAGCAAGGAAAGACTCAGGAACCCTTTTAAATAACCTCCCGCTGCCCAAAGATGGGCCAATTTAATATCAATTAGGACGATAACAAATGGAGTTAAACGTATTTAAACATATGAAATGTGTCTAAGTCCATGAGTTAAAGAAACAGAATAAAATTTCACCAGTCACCGCTGGAAAGCGTAAGGAATCAATTAATTTTGAAAACTGATAACTAAAAGGAAAGGAGTAAGTATTCATCTTGTTTTTCCTATGTGATCTGTACCTCAGAGTAATCAAATATTGGAAGGGGCTAAGTTTGAAACAGAAGTAATCCAATTAATGAAACAAAGTGTGAGGACAGAATTAAAACATCACCATCCCATGACCCTTAGTGAATGAATTTGGGCAACGATCTTGATGACTAATAAATCACAGAGAGAGAGATGCACAGAGAGGGAAGTCTAGGCCACCATCCCTCGAACAGTTGTGTCGAAACAAAACAAAACAACAAAACTGAACCTGAATCAAATTGATTCTCTAGCTCGAAATACCCACAGCAGAAAACTCAAGGGACAGAGGAATAGGTTAAATGACACCATGTGGATAAAATCAGCAACATTCCTCAGATGTGGGAAACTTTATAGGACAAATAAGCTGACTTCTTCAAACAAAAAATTTCAAGGAAAAAACGAAAAGGGGAAGAGGGCTTATAAATCAAAGGGAAGTTTTATATATATATATATATATATATATATATCAAACTCTTTTAACAGATAGATCTCATCTGGATCCCAATTCAAACAATGTGTAAGACAAGATATTACAAAATAATTGGAGACATCTGTGTATCAGCTATAATTAAACACATATAAACATATATATTCCTAAATATTGAATAGTTATTATTTTTTAATAGATGTGATAATAGTAAATTGGATTTCTTTGAGACTGTTATGTTTTAGAGAAATATACTGACATATTTCAGGTGAAATAAGATAAAGATGAAACAAGGCGGGCCACATGTAATTACCTAAGCTAGTTGATACATGTAATTACCTAAAGCCAGTTTATATTTTTCTCTGTATTTCTGCTTATGATGACATTTTCCATAATAAAATATTGTCAAAAACTGCTTTTACCATCTTGATATTGCAAGTGCAAAGGCATCTTTTCCACTCTTAAGACTGCAAGTATGAAGTGATCATAGGTTTTTCACATATTAGTGAGACTCTCCATGATTTTTAAGTGATCAAATCTGAAATTAAATAAAGTTATCCATGAAGTCCATATTATCTAGTCTGTACACACCCTGGACTATAACCTGATATAAAAGGATTATAGAAATCCCTCTCTGAGGTTTATTGTCCTTAGAAAGGATAATGCATAGTTTTTATTCCATCTTTCTAATTAGTAATTTAAGCATATGTTCAGCATTTAACTCTAAATGTTTGCCTTTTCCCCAAGCTCGAAGACAGCTGTCCAAGATTTGAATGCCAGAAAACATTTAAATATCAACATCTGTTGAATTATGTTAATTTAGTGTAATATAATTGGGCATGAGTTGGAATTGATCAGAACTATATGAAATAAACAAAAAGTAAATTCCCCCAAAATACCTTAGTATACAAACAAGTCACTCTGGAGTGATGGGAAAATAGTTCTAAAGAGTAAGGGCAAGAATAACACCACTGATTATAAAGAAATTGAGTCTTTTAAAGACATAGTGCTAACTCTATGGGACATTATTTTATGATACTTGAATTTATTTTTAAATTGGCTTAGAAGTGAAAGGTTGTTACTATTAGCTAAAAAATGATAGTTAATGGTTTAATTTATGAACCTGTTCATAAATTATTAGGTGAAATATTAAAACATTCTAAATTACTTACATTTGCATTAAATTTTTTAGATTACAGATGATTCCTGTTATATTATGAAGAGTTACATACCTCAGAATTAAGAGTGGATATAATTTCTGTTCTATAGACATAAAATAGTATTTTACATTGAAAGTGTTTTCTACGTGGCAGATGGATTTACTAGGTTTATTCTGGAGACTGGAAGGTACAAATTATCAAGTAGATGCTTTGCTTACTGTACTGCTGGTTTAAAACATTAATTTTTATATCAATTCTTTTACAAATCAATTAGGGATGCCTGTTGTCCTGGGAAGTATCCCGGCTCATATATGCACTGTATGAAGAGATCCTTGAGCGTCCCTGTAGTGAAATTCTAATGCAGGCTGCAGGAGTGCTACAAGCTGTTGCGATGTGGCCCTGCAGGTGTGCAAGCCTCGCTTCCTGGGGGGACCATCTCTGGGAGTCAAAGGTTAGCTGGGTGTCCATGCCCATTTAATCACAGGACCAATTTGGAGAGTGCCAACTGCGCAACAGACAGCGGTCTTTAAGGAAGTGGACTTCAGACAACAAATTTATTTCAGCTACAGGTCACTGCAACAGCTTTCATATGCTAACTCTTCTTCATTATTAGTGACCATTGCCAAATTCAACTGCTGTTCCAGAGGTGAGAGGCTGTGCATACTTTTCGTCATTTGAAAATATCTAGCTCATCTATCAGATTCCAAGAAAACAGGGAAGTAAAATGAATGTTTCCCCAGAGTACTTGATTGCTTTTTTATTTACCATGCCCTGAACGCATTACATATTCCAAATAGCAACCCCCTTTTTCTTTTCTGTGTGGGTTATTCACATTAAATTGAAAAGCAATTGCTCAAAATTCTAATTGCCGATAATTTTCTTTAGATGTAATCACAATTTAAAACAACTCTCTATAATCATTAGTTTAAAATTTTGGCAAGGTAGCTTAGAAGTTTAGGATGCCAAAAGGACACGAAGCAGAATTGACTTTTTGAGAATATCGCCTTTTTTAAATAAATAAGTTGGCCATATAAAGAAAAATAGATTAATTAAATTCCTTAGAAAGCATTTATGCTGCATATGTGGGATGTTTCCAATTATTTTACTTTAAATACTTCCTCTACCTAGAAGCTATTGAATTTTTTAAAAAATTAGAACACATTTGTTATTAAATGTGTTTCAATTAAATAAATATGGAATGCATAGATTCTAATTAAAGTGACTATGTGAATACTTCCTAATTGTTCATTAACACATACTGATGAATGAATTAAAAGAATCTGAAAGATAGTTTTCTATCTGGAGGATTGAGTATACTGTTTTAGAACAATAAAATCTAATGCTAATTTGAGGTTTGGAAAGAAAAAATACTAAAGGATTATAATTTTTTAAAATTACCATTTAAAACCAGTTTCAAGCCATTATTTTTGAATGTAAATATTAAGTACACAAAATGTTGACTAATATAACTTGCTTTAAAATATGGTGTTGAATCATTAGTTTTATATGACAAAAGAGAATTTGTTTGAAATTAAATCTCTCCTATTATAGGATAGGTAGTCCCCATTTTAAATAATTAAGGCATCACTTAGTTTACTGATACACTTGATTTTGTTGATCTATTTCTGTGAAAAGCAACACTACCCAAATACAGTCCATGTCATTAACCAGTACTCTAATGAACAGTTATCCCAATTTATTAACAGCTGCTCAAGAATGTAGTAATTAATAGTTTCATTTATTTTTGGCAAACCCGCAAAATGACAAATAGTTTTGTATCTGTTGCAAATTAGGTCTCCTTCCCAAATAACAGATGACACTATGAGGAAGGCTGAGCAAACTGAATCCTTGAACATCTTTGGATCTTTAGAAGATTAAATAAAAAACAGCTGTAATTTAAAACACAGTGACTTGTATCATGACGTGAAAACAAATATGCTCTGTATGAATGTAAATAGGAATGTTTTTTCTAATTTGATGGCAGAAGGTTGACCTGAATGCGCACACGTGCGTGTGTGTGTGTGTGAGACTGTGATGGGATTTTTGATCCTCTGATTAAATCTATCACCATATTTCATTTTAGAAGACATTTTTTTTTTTTTAATACTAGTTGGGTAAGAAGGTGACAGCAAAAAAAAAAAAAGGTCATTTTCCACTCCTCATTACTAACTGATAACACAAAAAATTAGAGTACACAGCATCCAGGGAATTTCAAATCCTTTACCACTAGTTCGGTACAGTTCAGTCGCTCAGTTGTGTCCTACTCTTTGCAATCCCATGGACTGCAGCATGTCAGGCTTCCTTGCCCGCCACCAACTCCCAAAGCTTGCTCAAACTCATGTCCATTGAATCGGTGATACCATCCAACCATCTCCTGTTGTCCCCTTCTCCTCCTGCCTTCAATCTTTCCTAGCATCAGGGTCTTTTCCAATGAGTCGGTTCTTCACATCAGGTGGCCAAAGTATTGGAGCTTCAGCTTCAGCATCAGTCCTTCCAATGAATATTCAGGACTGACTTCCTTTAGGATTGAATGGTTTGATCTCCTTGCAGTCCAAGAGACTCTCAAGAGTCTTCTCTTTTGAACCACAGTTCAAAAGCCTCAATTCTTTGTCACTCAGCTTTCTTTATAGTCCAACTCTCACTTCCATACATGATTGCTGGAAAAACCATAGCTTTGACTAGACAGACCTTTGTTAGCAAAGTACTGACTCTGCTTTTTAATAGGCTGTCTAGGTTGGCCAGGGCTTTTCTTCTAAGGAGCCAGCATCTTTTAATTTCAGGGCTGCAGTCACCATCTGCAGTGACTTTGGAGCCTAAGAAAATGAAGTCTGTCACTGTTTCCATTGTTTCTCCATCTATTTGCCATGAAGTGATGGGACCAGATGCTATGATCTTAGTTTTTTGAATGCTGAGTTTTAAGCCAACTGATTCATTCTCCTCTTTCACTTTCATCAGGAAGCTCTTTAGTTCTTTGCTTTCTGCCATAAGGGTGGAATCATCTCAATATCTGAGATTATTGATATCTCTCCCAGCAATTTTGATTCCAGTTTTGTGCTTCATCCAGCATGGCATTTTGCATGATGTACTCTGCATAGAAGTTAAATAAGCAGGGTGACAATATACAGCCTTGATGTACTCCTTTCCCAATCTGGAACCAGTCTGTTGTTCCATGTCCAGTTCTAACTGTTGCTTCTTGACCTGCAGACAGATTTCTCAGGTCAGGTGGTCTGGTATTCCCATCTTTTTCAGAATTTTCCAGTTTGCTGTGATCTACACAGTCAGAGGCTCTGGCGTAGTCAATAAAGCCAAAGTAGATGTTTTTCCAGAACTCTCTTGCTTTCTCTAGGATCCAACGGATTTAGGCAATTTGATCTCTCATTCCTCTGCCTTTTCTAAATCCAGCTTGAACACCTGGAAGTTTACGGTTCACATACTGTTGAAGTCTGGCTTGGAGAATTTTGAGCATTACTTTGCTAGCATGTGAGATGAGTACAATTGTGCAGTAGTTTGAACATTCTTTGGCACTGCCTTTCTTTGGGATTGGAATGACTTTTCCAGTTCTGTGGCCACTGCTGGGTTTTCCAAATTTCCTGGCATATTAACTGCAGCACTTTCACGACATCAACTTTTAGGATTTGAAATAGCTCAACTGGAATTCCATAACCTCCACTAGCTTTGTTCATAGTGGTGGTGCCTAAGGACCACTTGACCTCCCATTCTAGGATGTCTGGTTCTAGGTGAGTGATCATACCTTTGTGATTATCTGGATCATGAAGATCTTTTTCGTATAGTTCTTCTGTGTATTCTTGCCACCTCTTCTTAATATCTTCTGCTTCTGTTAGGTCCATACCAATTTTGTCCTTTATTGTGCCCATCTTTGCATGAAATGTTCCCTTGTTATCTAATTTTCTTGAAGAGATCCCTAGTTTTTCCCATTCTATTGTTTTCTTCTGTTTCTTTGCACTGATTTAACATTAAAGTGCAAGTGAAGTCACTCAGTCATGTCCGACTCCTAGCCACCCCATGGACTGCACGCTATCAGGCTTCTCCGTCCATGGGATTTTCCAGGCAAAAGTACTGGAGTGGGGTGACATTTCCTAACACTAAGCAGATGAGAAATACAATACTCCTAAGAACTAAGTAAAAGTGAATTAACAAATAGAAGTTTCTAAAAGATATTTAAAAATAGAAGTCAAATTTAATATCAGTAATAAAAATGTTTTACTTGATTTCAAATTACATATCAGACCACCAGTTAAGTTAGCTTTTGTGCATCACAAGAATAAATGTAAATGGCAAAAATCATGTAAGTAAGGGAGCAGGACCAATGTTTGAAAAAGGTTACCAGATCTAAGACCTTGACTTGACCCACTATCAGTCTTTTTGTATGGATTCTTAGAATGATGGGCTTCCCTGGTGGCTCAGCTGGTAAAGAATCCGCCTGCAATGTGGGAGACCTGGGTTCAATTCCTGGGTTGGGAAGATCCCCTGGAGAAGGGAAAGGCTACCCACTCCAGTATTCTGGCCTGGAGAATTCCACGGACTGTATAGTCCATGGGGTCGCACAGACTTGGACACGACTGAGCAACCTTTACTTTCTGAGAAAGATGAAGACTAATTACTAACATAAAAATGGGTTAATGGGTTTAAAAAAGTAAGATCTTTTCAAGAATGGTACTTTAGTTAGTGTCAGGCATTACTCCATGCATCTTTTACTGACTTTCAATTGGGAAGACTATATTGAACTTTCTCAAACTAATCAAAGGTTATGAGAATGAGAAACAATGTGGAATTATTTAATTATAAATTCAAATTTGGATGGCATCACCGACTCAATGGACATGGGTTTGGGTAGACTTCAGGAGTTGGTGATGGACAGGGAGGCCTGGGGTCACAGAATCAGACATGACTGAGCAACTGAACTAAACTGAAAATTCAAAGGAGGTAAAAGGAGAGCAAAAGATCTAATTTTGAGAAGTATAAAATTTGAATACTGAAATTTAAAAAAAAGGGTTTGAATATTAAGTCTGGAATCTAAGAGAAAGATATAGGTGAAAGAATAACTTTAGATATCACTAGAAGTTTTAAAAAATACTCAGGTGTGTATGTGCTCAGTCGTGAAGTTGTGTCCAACTCTTTGTGACCCCATGAACTTTAGTCTGCCAGGCTCCTCTGTCCATGGGCTGTCCCAGGCAGGAAAACTGGAGTGGGTTGCCATTTTCTTCTCCAGAGAATCTTCCTGACCCAGGAATCGAATCTGTGTCTCCTGTATTGGCAGGCACAGTCTTTAACCACTGAGCTACTTACAAAGCCCATAAAACACTTAGGATCATTGTTTAAATGTTTAGCTGAGTGTGTGTGTCTGTGTTCCACGTTGGCTAATAATCAGCTGCATGCAATGAACACTCAAAAACCTTGCTTATTATTTATTAAATATTGACAGTGACAGTTAAACATGATGGTTTTTAAAAGTAACCGTTGTATATGTTTTCATGCATTTATATGCTGAAAGAGCTCTCTGTTTCCCTGAGTTTTATGTTTTCAAAGGCTTAAAGGTATGAAAAAAAGCAGAATGGCATGAACAAACTCTAGACATGTATTCAATACTGTTGTTGCTTAGTCATCAAGTCATGTCTGAGTCTTCTGCCACCCCATGGATTGCAGCCCACCAGGCTCCTCAGTACTAGGCAAGAACACCAGAATGCCCTGCTGTTGCTTTCTCCAGGGCATCTTCCTGCCCCAGGGATTGAACCCACGTCTCCTGCATCGGCAGGTGGATTCTTTACCACTGAGCCACCAGGGAAGCCCCGTATTCAGTAGGAAAAATAATACACAGTAAGACTAAGATTAAATGTCATAGTAGGAAAATGAACAGAGAACACTGAAGAAATAGAAGAATGACTGGAAAATAAAATCCCACAGAGTAATCAAATAGTGATATTAGACGGCAATAATCAATGAAATATAAACAAAACAGGAATATAAGACAGGAAAGATGTAACTTTAAGCATTGCCATGCAAAATACCAGGAGACCACATTTACTGAATATATGAGGATAATGTCATGATGAACAAAGTTCACACCACTCAATACCTGACACACCTACACTATAATAAGGCCTCCCCACAGAGAATAGAAATGAAGCAACAAACTAAAAGATGCCTAAGATCAGCATCACTAGAATCAATTAGATCAAATTATAATTCTGTCAATAATCATTGTTTAAATTACGTAGCTCCTCCGTGGCTCACATGGTAAAGAATCTGCCTGCCGTGTGGGAGACCTGAGTTCTAATCCTTGGATCAGGAAGATCCCCTGGAAAAGGGAATGGCTACCCACTCCAGTTTTCTTGCTTGGAGCATCCCATAGACAGAGGAGCCTGGCATGCTACAGTCTAGGGAGTCACAAAGAGTTTTAAATTATATAAACCTATCTTTTCCTTTTTACTTTTATTTTAACCTTTCCTTTTTTTTTTTTTTTGAACCTTTGTGAATCAGTCAAAACTTTGACTATAGAACCCATGAAGTATCATAACATAAAAGAGTGGCAATGTTAATTATGTTTAAAATAAGTATATAAACAAATAAAATGTAGTAACGTTTTCGGAGTAACCCTCTGGATATGATGGCATGGCGTGTGATGACAGGCACTGTTGATGGTGAAGGAAGCTGGTGAGCGGACGTTTGCAAATGAGAAGTAGGAAATTGAAAGGAGCACTGTCCTCTGGGGAGGCGGAGGTATAGGAAATCTTGGAAAACAAAGTCCATCATTGATGAGAACTTCCTGAGATAATGGACTGAAACTATGAAAGTGGGCTAGATGTTTAAAGGAGCCTTTCAGGTTGTTCCCTCCATGGTACTGTCAGACATAAAACAGGCTAACGAGTTGGAAAAGAGACAATTCCCCAGTATCCATAATTGATTTAAAGAGCCTAGATGAACATTAAACTGGATCTGGCAATAGAAGGAGAAATGCCATAAACTGCAAACCCAGAAAACTGCCAAACTGCATTATAGTTAGTGGCACTGGTCAATATGTCGGTAAAGCCCTTCTATGGAGCGCTTGACCAGTCCCCTGGGAGGTGAGGGTGAGATGTCTTAAATTCCAGAGGTTAAAGCCACAACCACACAGCCCTTTGTACACTCAGAGCTTCAGTGAGGAATGCCCACCTCAAGTGTGTACTGTAGCCCTGCATGTCAAAATCTCAGCTTTGAGTCATACAGCAGACCACTCGTGCATTTATCTTTTCTTATGTGCCTGGTACGATCTGGGAGTAAACGGTCCTAAAATTTATTGATTCAATGCATTACAGTTGTCTTCTTTAACCATTATATGTCTCCATAAGTTGAAAAACTCACTCAACCAAAAGGGGTAAGAAAGTCAAGACAATATTAAAAATGCCAAGGAAAAAAATGGCATCAAGGGAGGAACAGAAAAACTCACACAGATAAAGAAGACAAAAGTTTTTCATTTTGCAATTAATAAATGCGTCACAAAATTTAAAGTTGAGTCTTTCCTTGTGTTTATTTCACCTTTGCAGGTTGCCTCACACCCAATACCGCTGATAACCTCAGAAAGGCAAGTTCCACCAAACAAGACCGCGAGGACGTGGAGAAGGCATGTTCAAAGAAGCAAGGTGAGCCCTTGGAAAGGCAAGGGATTAGAGAATTTTTTTAAATCCATAAAAGATTTGAGACATACCATTAATAAAACTGCCCAGGAATCTTTGAAGGCAACAATATAGAAAAATTTAAAAAAAAAATGGAGGGTCATTTAAGGGTGCTCCAACAGCCAAATAAAAGAAGAGAGAAAATGGCAACCACTGGAAACTGAAGGCACTGGAGCAACGTCTTCACAACTCGGAGGCAAAATGGTTTCCGAAACAGAATTCAACTCCTGGTGAAATCAATTAATGTGAGACTAGAATAAAGGTATTTTCAGAGATGCAGAGTCTCACAAATGTAACCACACCTGTCCTCTTTCTCAGAAAGCTCAGGAAAAAAAAAGCTCAGGCATGGGATCCAGGGAAAAGGAAATCCCATATAGGAGAGAGATGAGGAAATCCCTAGGGTGATAAGTCAAGAGGGATCCTAGGACATCAGATGTACAGCTGGTCCAGACAGTGGAGAGTTCATAAAGAATCTGAAAAATGGACAGCTCCAAAAAAAGGATGCCATCAAGAAAGAGAATTGAGGGGAATTACACTTCTGTGTAGAGGTGGTTGATACACTGTGGTTGGCACAAACTTAGAAAACAAAGCAAATGAAAAACAAGATAATAACGTCCACAACAGAAAAGTTATATATCTATAAATAATATCTACATATATAATCATACTAATGCAAACAATGAATGTTGGTCTGAACAGTATGATATAACCATTAGGGAGAAAGAAGGAAAGAAATGCAAATATGGTGTGTGTGTGTGTGTGTGTGTGTGTGTGTGTGTGTGTGTGTGTGTGTGTGTGTGTGTGTGTGTGTGTAGGGAAGGGCAGGAAGTCAACAGGTAATGCTAAACTAAAACCTTCAAAAAATAGTCATATAAGTATGTAATTAATTTAGGTCAATACTGGAAGAAATAGCTAACAGTTAAAAGTAGGTTCTTCTGGAGTAAGAAGTTAGAGAATGAGGAAAAATATAAGTATGTAATTAATTTAGGTCAATACTGGAAGAAATAGCTAACATTTAAAAGTAGGTTCTTCTGGAGTAAGAAGTTAGAGAATGAGGAAAAGTACAGTAGCTGGGGCCTAATGCATTCTGTTATGTCTTATGGAATGACTTAATATTCTAAATTATGCACAAGAAAAATCTGATAACAATTTAACAAGCGCTTAGGAAGCAGACAGACGGAAATAACAATACTAGACTTATAGTAACAGCTAACATTAAGAACTCATATTTTATATGTTTTATGGGCATGAATTCATAGATTCCTTATAACAACGTTATTAGATAAATACAACTAGTAAATTTATTTCACAGATAAATAAACTGAGGGACAGAGAGGTTGAGTATTATCTCAGGGTCACCCAGCTGGTGAGTGGTGAAGCCAGGGTCAGAAGTCAAAATTGCAGAGGCTGCACACAGAGGCCAAGACAAGGATTTAGTCTACTGCCACAGAATCAACTTCAAAGACAGATATTTTGTGCAGTAATACTTATTGTGGACGTGACGGGCATTGTTTCTGGTACTGGGGATATACCAGTGAGTAAGCCAAAGATTAACAGAGACAATGAGGGATAGTAGAGGCGAGAAGGAAGACACGGACAGCAGAGCTGGTTAGAGGGGGCCTTTCTTACACTGAGCACAGACTTAAAGGAAATGGGGAGCAAGCCACACAGAAGGGTGTTCTAGGTGTGGGGAAGAGAAGTGCAAGGGCCCTGAGCCTCAAGTGGGGTTGGGATGCTGGAGAACAGCAAAGCAGCCACTGTACCTGGAGCAGGCGAGGAACACAGTTCAAGTGGGAGGGGGTGAGGTCAAGGAGGAAACAAGGGCAGGGTCAGGTCATATACGCCCTTACTGGCCGGGGCTGAGACTTCGGCGTTTACTTGGAATGGAACAGAAAGCCAGTTAAGATTTTACTGAGTATATCTATCTGTATATGTCTTTAGAGCGGGGTAGTTGGCATAAGCAAAAGGCACCAGTTTTGTCTGGGTCGTGCTATGAGGCCTGCACAATCTGAGTTTCCTGGCCACGGACTGAAGCTGAGACCCCTGCAGTGGAAGCTCGGAGTCCTGACCTCTGGACCACTAGCGAAGTCCCGCACTAGTTTTAAAGTGCGTAATTTCCTAAGTTTCGACATATGTATACACATGGAAACCTTCACCATAATCAAGATAATGCAGACACCCATCACCCCAACAGTTTCTTAATACCCTTTTGGAATCCTTTCCTCCAGTACCTCCCTGGCCCTCATCTTACACCTGTGTAACGACTGATCCACTTTTAGTCCCTATAAATTAGTTTGCTCTATGGTGTGAGGTATAGTTTAGAGTTCATTATTTTTTCTTTTGAAACTGGATACTCAGTTTTGCCAGTAACATTTGTTGAAAATAGTTTTTTTTTTTCCCCACTAAACTAACTTCATACTTTGTCAAGAAACAACTGTATGTAATATATACGTGGGTATATTTCTTTGATCTATTTTTCCATCTTTGCACCAATACCACACTTTCTTGATTCCTCCAGCTTTGTAATTAAGTCGTGACACCAGGTAGTGTTAAAGTTGGGCTATTTAAGTCCTTTGCATTTTCATACAAATTTTAGCATTTGCTTGTCAATTTCTACAAAATAGCCTCATGGGATTTTTTATTTGGGCTATACTGAATCTGTAGCAAAATTTTTGGAGAACTGACATCTTAAGAATATTGAGTCTTCTGACTCATGAACAAGGTATATCTCTCCAGTTACACAGACTTTTTAAAATTTCTCTCAGCAACATTTTCATACACCAAAAAATATGGTAAAATGCTTAGGGATAAATCTGATACAATATGTGTAACACTTATACAGTGAAAACTCTAAAACACTGCTGAGGAAAACTGAAATAGACTTACATATTTGATTCTTAATTATGTGTCATATTTCTTGCTTTATATTGTTATTTTCTTCCTGTACCTCTTTTAGTTAATCAAAAATTTTTTGACTTCTTCTAACATTTCTGATTTCTGTCGGAGTCTGTAGTCCGATATATCGTTGTTGTTTTTGAAAGGCTGTTTTCTCCTCAAATGTCTTTTAAACTGATTCTACGGGGCAATGCTACAGGGAAAGACCAGCCTTCGTGTCAGTCCAAAGAAGTTCAGGAATTGGAGGTGAATGAACCTAACTTAAGAATACAGAGGTCCAAGCACCAGAAAACCACAATCACCACAGTCTTCGCCACAAAATAATTCCTCTGTCAGGAAAATATTCCCCTTCTTTTTTTAATTTTATTTACTTATTTTTTTTTTATTTATTATTTTTTTTAATTGTTTTTGCCATACATTGTCATGATATCACCATGGGTCCACATATGCTTCCCCTCCGGAACCCCCCTCCCTCTTCCCTCCCCCACCCCGGGAAATCTCGCTGCACCAGCCCCGAGCATCAGTCCTCGGCTGGCGATTGATTAGACTCATTCTCAGAGAAAATGAGGACTGTAATCCTCCAGCCCTGCGGTTTACAGGGGGCTGCATGAAGACACGATAATTTGTCATCTGGTCCCACCAAGCTTTCCCAGCTCCTCACAAAAACAGCACTGTGAGCTGTCCTGACTTTATCCCTGAAAACGGACCAGAGACCTGAGTCTCTCTTTCTGTAAGGGGCGGATGTCATATCTTCCTTGGCCATGGCCCATGATATGAAAGAACTCCAAAGGTTCTGCTCACGTCTTATTCTTCCCTCCCTCAGGCTGAAATGCCTCTTGCTTCAGGTCAGGGCACACAAGCACATTTTGTCTATCGTCATCTCACAAACACAAGTTCAAAATAGCATCCCCCTCCTGGCTTCCCAGGTGGCACTAGTGGCAAAGGACCTGCCTGCCAGTGCAGCAGACGTGAGACGTGGGTTCGATCCCTGGTTCAGGAAGATCTCAAGGAGGAAATGGCAACCCACTCCAATATTCCTGCCTGGAGAATCCCAAGGACAGAGGAGCCTGGATGGGCTATAGTCCATGTGTTGCGAAGAGACATGACTGAAGTGACTTAGCACGCATCCATGGTTACCTTAATACTGGAAACTTCCTGTAGATTTCTGCTTATTTTCTCATTCTAAATACCTGCTGGGTTGATCTTAGAAGACATAAGCAGGCATCTTATAGTTTAGAGTCAGTAATCTTATAATTCAGAATCTTGAACTTGCAACAGGAACTGGAACCAAACTTATATAAAACTTTCAAGTAGTCAAACCATCTTAATGCACCCACAAGTTAAGATATTATCATTATGATTTTTTGAAATGAGTTATTTTAAAATGTATTGTTAATTTCAAACTTTAAAAAAATCATCTTTTCCTAAATGATTTTCCTTAATCATATTCAAGTTAAAGAATATGTTCTTTATGTTACATATTCACTAAAATTTGTGGGTAGTAGCTTTGGCCTGGTAAGTGGTCAATTTTTGAAAATATGACATGTGTCTTTGAGAAGAATGTATGTGGGTAAAAGGGCTTATATAATAACATTAAATATGTTAATCATTTGTTATGTAAATTTTCTGATGGCTCAAGCTATCAGTAATATGAACGCTCTATTGAAGTGGGAACGCAAGATAGTGGGTTAGTGAGTTTCTCCATTCATTGATATTAATATTTGCTTTATACATTTTTGCAGCTACTTTAATGTACAAAATAATAAAATCATTAATCTTTTTGGTAAGTTGAACCTTTTATCATTAAATAATGATATTTTTAAGCTTGTTAAGGCTTTTGTTCTCAAGTCAGTTTGTCTGGTGTATATATATATATATATATATATATATACTCTCTTTTACAGTATATCTGATACATGCTCTTCTATCTTTTGGTTTTCCAGCTTTCTTTTGGCATTATTTCAGGTGTGTCTCTTATAAAGAATATATAGTTGCACTTTAAGAGAAAAACCAAATCTGCTTAACTTTGCTTTTAACAAACAAATTTAATCCACAAATATTTATTATAGTTACTAATACATAAATTTGATTCAGTTTTCAAATTTTTTTTTCTCTATGCTTTTTTTTTCCTTCTTGACTTTTTATATGGATTTTTTTGAGAGAGTAATATTTTATTCCATTCAACCCCATCCCTGCCAACTGGCTTGGAATTTACATACTCTATTTTTTTTGATTTAGTGGTTATTTATGATATTTTGCCATGAATACTTAATATAATCGATAGTTATCTCTTAACTGACCAATGAAGTATATGTTCCCAAACAATTCAAGGACTTTAAGTTGGACTTTATCATCATCAGCATTGTTGATCTAATATGCTCTTATTTTCCATTATCTTATATTGTCTTTTGAAAAGCCCTATAAATTACACATTATAATTATCAATTTATACACACAATAGTTGGTTAAATTTACTGAAATCTTTAACTGTTTATTGGCTTAGTATTCATTTTTTCATCTTAGACTTTCTGGGGAGATCATTCTCTTGACATACATCTTTTAAAAAGTCTTCTAGCAAGTGTCGGGAGGAAACTTTGTTTTTGAAAATCCTAAACTGTTTTTACTTCATCTTCATATATGAAAGATGTTTTTTTCTAGGTACATAGTTCTATGCTGACAATGTATTTTCATCCAGTACTCTGAAGACTTGTCCACTGTCCCTGGTATCGAAATCTGATGATGTGCATTCCGTTGTAATGATTTATCTCTTATCTCTGGATTCTTTTAAGATCTCTTTGTTTTTAGAATATTACAGTATGCTACTAGGTGTATATTTCTTTTTGTTTTCTAGTTGGTATTCATTGTGCTTTCTGTATAGATTTATAACTTTTAGCTGTTTTAGGAATTCTTAGCCAACATCTCTTCAACATGTTTTTCCTCAGCCTTTCTATAATCTCCACCAAAACCTCTGATCAACTACATCTTAGACCTTTTCTGTGTCTCTTAACCACTCTTTCATTTTTCCATCACCTTATTCAATA
The DNA here is from genome assembly GCA_007570785.1 of Antilocapra americana. Taxonomy (NCBI): domain Eukaryota; kingdom Metazoa; phylum Chordata; class Mammalia; order Artiodactyla; family Antilocapridae; genus Antilocapra; species Antilocapra americana. The sequence goes on from ML660213.1 coordinate 3,321,718, forward strand.
TTTTTATGCTACATTCTAGCCTACTTCTTCAGCTGTATCTCCATTTCACAACCACACTTCTCATTTCTAATAATTATATGCATTTGATTCAATTCTGCTTGAACAATTCTAACAGTGACCTGCTGCTTGCTTATTTTATTTCTATAAACATGTCATCCATAGTTATTTATAATCTGTCTAAAATTTCTTTAATCCATACTTTATAATTTTAGGATCTGATCTTCTTAGGAGTAACTATATTAGCTTCATGTTGACTATCACTGACCTGAAAGTCAACTTATTATGTGTGACAGTTTTTGACTGTCTAAATAGGATTTATGTTAGCTTCTGCAGATACCTAGTGGGTTCTCAGACAGGGTTAGTTTGTACAACATGGTACTTGGAAGTTACATATCTTGCTTGGGAGGGTTAAAAACGGGCAAGCACCCTAACAGTGAGACAGAGAGAGGGCTTCCAAGGTCATTTATCTTGTTAAAAGTTCGGTTAGTGTAAATCTCAGGGCAGTTGTTTTGATCAATATTCTGATAGCTATTTTCACCAAAGTAAAAATGAAGTCTTTAGAAACACCACATGCAAAATTTGGAAATGTGCTGTCTAAAACAATAAACTAGGGGCACTTCTTTCTAATATGAAAAAAATATAACATTGACTAAGCAATATAACCCTAAGCACTTTTAAAAAAAGAGTGTATTTTCTATATACTTATTTATATATTATTAGAATAAATATACATGTTTCTCTTTCACAAAACCATTTAAGTTTTGGGGAAACAATTAATTCTGTTTTTCATAATTAAAAATAATTATTCCTAATCCTTATCTAAAATTCATAATTTATAGATTATGAACAGAGATTTTCTTCTAAAATTGCATTCTTTATTTTTCATCACCTTTAAAAAATACAAATAAAATGATATATTTCTATTCATTACTAGTAATCCTGAAGTAGATTCTGATAAATGACACATAAAATAATGCTGACACTTTAAGGCCAAAGACACCCTAACTATAACTCATCATATTCATACTGGATTCCCTGGTGGCTCAGCAGATAAAGAATCTGCCTGCAATGCAGGAGACCAGGGTTTGATCCCTGGGTTGGGAAGATCCCCTGGAGAAGGAAATGGCAGGCTGCTCCAGTATTCTTGCCTGGGAAATCCCATGGACAGAGAAGCCTGGTGGGCTACAGTTCATGAGGCTGCAAGAGTAGGACACTACTTAGTGACTAAACCACTATTCCTGGTATGGAAAAAAAAAATTACACGATTCAATGATCAGGAGAAAAGGTGATTTTAAATTGCTTACCTGCTGGCTGTTTTCACAGAACAGTTTTTCTTGTGTCCTCTTTCAGCTCGGTTATCTCTCAGGAGCTGATGCTATCCAAAGTGTTTAAAACAAAGTTGTAGAAACAAAAATATTTTCATTATATTATTTCATAAGTAGAAAAGTATGCTTCTCATTCAAAGGGACTGTATATATTCACTTGCATTACTTTTTTCTTTTTTTAACCGGTTTTTCTTAAAATGAAGATGACGAATTTTGCTAGAGATGCCACTGACACACTTCTGAAAATGTCAGGAAGAGAGGCCAAGGCTTCCTTGACAGCTGAACTGTTCTCAGAGTCACTTAATATACAGCCTAGAGCTGGAGGTCTAGAACTCAGTTCGAATTCTGGCTCTCTGGGTGGTCCTGGTTAAAATCATGTAACCTCTCTTCTCCAATGCTTCTACCACTGCATTCAGCTGTGAGTTTTTTCAGGGCTTTGTCACCTCCGATGACATAAAATATCTAATCTTACTTCTCTGTATTTAGTGGCCTAACATGGTAGCAAAAACACTTAAAAACATTCCTTTTCAAAGAAATTACTGGCTTGGAAACATATAATTAGAAAAAATATATATCTGACTGCCTCCTCAAAATGCCTCACCACCCACTCCCCTTCACACTTGCTTTACTCTAATTAGAAAGAAAAAAAAATGCAAGTAGTCAATACCTTTTGCTACGTGTATACGCAAACTGCAGCTTATCTCGGTTATGCAGAAATGTCATTATATGCAAGACTGGGCTAATGAGAAGTTGTGCAGCATATTAGAAATTAACCCTAATAAAAATAGAAATCTCAGTGCAATAATAGTGCAGGATAGATCTGGGTTCGAATCCTAGCTGCACCAGTAACAAGTTGCTAGGTTTTAGTAACAGTCTACCAATTTATCAGCTGTGTAATATCTCTAAGTCTCAGTCTCCACCTGGAAAACGGAGATAACAATACAATCCACCTGGAAGGCTGCTGTGAGTGTCAAATAAGATAAACCATGTAAAACACTGAGCACTAAGAACAGAACATAAAAAGTGCCGAGTAAATGGTTCATATGCTACACTCATAATTAATGAACCTGACTGTCCGTGGCTATCCTCTGACCAGTAACAATAACTTTTAATGATGTAACTGCTTTGAACTATCTAATGACAACATTTAGAATTAATTACTAGCCACATTTGGCCATCTTTGAGAAGGAATAGAACTTAATTAGATCACAAAGAATGTTGTTAGATCATTATTTCAGGAATGCCATAACTCAGTAAGTCTGCCTTAAACTTCTCCTAAATATTTCCTTCTTGCCATCCCCAGGAACCACATTCCAGTCTGGACCATCCTGTTCCCTCACCTGTAATGGCCTCTCTGTGGCCTCCCTGCCTCCAGCCTTGCTCCCATCTAAATCCAGTCTCTACACTGAAGCCAGTCACTCTAAAACTAGATGTTATTACATTATTCTCCTTAGATAACCCCACCTCCCAAATCTTACACAAGGCTTTATGGCCCTACATAATTTGATTGTATTTCTAAACTCGCGATTTATTATGCTTCTTCCTATCCCAACCTAACCTCCTTACTTCTAAATAATATATTCCAGCCATTCTGAATTTTTTAGTTTGGAGTGTGTATCATATTCTTGCTCACCTTTGGCCCTTTGCTTCAGTTATTCAATCTGCTTGCATCTCCAAAGTCCAGCACAGTGTCTGGGACATTTTTAGTGTTTAATAAATATTTGTTGAATGAATGAATGAATGAGATAAAGAAACAGGCAATGAAATCTAGTATCTGATATGTAGCTGAAACAGTATCTCATTATTACTACTTATAGAAAATAGCAACAGTTTATCTTAAGTCCATTAATCTGAAAGTGTTTCAATGTAGAAACACTTCGTACCATGAAAACTAAATTGCTTCTGAAAATAAAAAAAAATTAATTACTTTGGCATTTCTAATTCTAGTGCCTTTGTAAAAAAAATATACTCAAACCAACATTTGTGACACAGATAGCTAGAGGTGACATGATAAAATCTCTACCATTGCCTTTAATTAAACTAGTAGTTAACTAAGTTTTCTAATTTTTAGATAAAAGATAGATATAGGAACACTATTCCTGTTATTTGTGTTAAAACAGTTTAAACAAAGAACACAAAAAGTCTCAAACATTATTTTCTGAAAGAAAGGAATTCAACAATTTAATTAAAAAAAAAAAAAAAGCAACTACAATGACCAAAATAAATGTTAGGCTATGTCTACTAGGTCTGGAACTTTGAGGTCAGAGATCCTTCTATTAGAGTTACATGAGAATTTCTTTCTCAAATGTATAGTTTTGATGGGCTTTATAGGGACAAATAATGGAATTATTTAATATAATGCACGTATATTATGAAGTCATCACACAAAATGAAGCTCAGAGAAAAAAATACAGGCTCGGATTTCTGGGTCATGAATTTTTAACAAGTTAATACGGGAACCTATATCTTTCAAGGGGGCAAAGATGAAAAAATTAATCCAGAGTGTTATTTGAATAGAAAACATATATTTGCATTTGAAAGATTCCCAACATGTGTCTGCTCTGCCCCAAAGAACAAACAAACAAAAAAGGGTGGCAGCGGGTGGGGTGGGGGAGGGGGGGAATCAGATCAGGAATTCATGATAAGACACAAGAGGTCCAGAGCTCTGCTCTGATAAGCGAGAGTAGCTCATCAGGTTTGGGGAGAGCTTCATGCCTCTTATTGCTAACGTTTCCCGTCTTCCTTGGACTCCTATCAGTGTCACAAGTGAGGTCAGTTTTCAGGGTTCCGACTCAACAAGGTCAACTCCAGTTAATAACAGAACTTCTGAATATGGTGCGAAGTGCTTCTTACCTCCAGCTCTCAGATTGCTGGACTTAGGCCAAGCGGAGAGACAAGTCCCTTATTAGTGACCTGCAGATGTATATTAAAAAATGACTCACGTAAGAATGACACAGACATTCATAAACACAAAACCTAGTACAATGTGTGGTCTTACAAAAGGTACACAATTTTAAAAACTGCTGAACGCAACAGGAAGAGAAGTGTTCCACATATATCACGGCTGCTCCTGTGGCAGAAAGGGAGCTGAGGATTTCTGTGGCTATTCATGATTATTTTAAGAAGATTATTAAGTTTCACATTCCTAACACAAGAGGAAGAAGGAAGCAAAGGGCAGAATTCCTGCTCCACAGCAATAATTTCTTTACCACCTAATATTCAGAAGGGGTTCAACCTCAAGACCGTTTCTGTTAGCAGCCACTTTTCAGGGACCTTCTCAAATGGCTACAAAAGAATTTCAAGTCTCTCCATGCTTGGCCTTTCACAGGGTCCTCACCTTAAGAGGAGAACTAAATAATCTCGAAACAATGACCTATTGTTCCTTAAGTTACTAGTAAACTCATTCAAAATGTCATACTATTAGATATTGAAGGAGGAAAACCCTCGCATTAAGACATACATACACACACAAATGAGGCTGCTTATAGCTGCTTCTGTCTCCTTACTTCCACTTCTAAACCAACTTTCACATGCCGCTTCTGTGGTCTCTACGATGCCCTCTCAGTGGTTTCCTTCAACATTTATCAATATACTATAAATTACTGCTTTCCTACCCCAGATTTTAACCACCTTAGAGGAAAAGTTATTTTTTTTTAAATATCTCTTTTTTGTAAAAATAAAGAGTACTTGATAGGTAATGACTGATGGACAATAGTGCTTTACTAAATGTGTAAAAAAGAAATGTTAAGTGAGCATGGTGTAATTGAAATGGGACTTTGTATTAGAGAACAAAAAGGAATCATAAGATGGGGAAAGCAGTGAGGGGTGGGATTTCAAAAGGGAGGTTAATATTATCATTTCTTTATGTTGGTAAGTTGATATGGGACAAAAAAAGGGTGATCATGCATGCTGATAGTCATTCATTCAACAATATATTGAAGGATTTTATTTCTCCATGGTCTTGCATTTTATCACCTGGACCTAAGATTTAGCCAATAGTTCACTGGGATTCCCTGGTGGCTTAGATGGTAAAGAATCTGCTGCAATGTGGGAGACCTGGGTTTGATCCCTCGGTTGGGAAGATTCTCTGGAGAAGGAAATGGCAACCCATTCCAGTATTCTTGCCTGGAGAATCCTCATGGACAGAGGAGCCTGGTGGGTTACAGTCCATGGGGTCACAAAGAGTTGGACATGGCTGAGTGACTAACACTTTCACTGGGCTAGTTATAAGTTGAAATAAGACATTTTAAATCCCTCAAAACATGAGTAGTTTGCGTGTGCTTTTATATACACACATACGTGTGCAAACTGTTTCTCATTATTCACTGATTCTGTATTCACAAATTCACCCATTTGCTAACATGTACTTGTAATGTACATGTTAGTACTTGTAACTTCTGGTGCTTTTGGAGTCATTGGCAGACATGCACAGTGTGGGAGAAATCCGAGTTCCCATTACTGCATGTTCTCAGCTGAGGTCTGACAAGACAGTATCTATCTTCTCCCTTCGGCTCTCATACTGTAAACAAGTGTCTTTTGCCTGGTCTGGTCAGTGCTACTTTTGTGGTTTTTTTTTTTGCATTTCTGTCTTCTGGTTTGTATCTTCATTGTTTAAAATAGCCTTCTAGTACAGGGCTGACCTGCAGCCTAGTCTTCCCCAGTGCAAGAGAATCGTGATGGACCTTATAGAGAAAATATGTTCAGTAGACAAGCTCCCTTCAGGCATAAGTTACAGTGCTGCTGGCCATGAGTTCAATGTTAACAAATCAATAACATGTATTAAATAAGGTGTCTTTAAACAGAAGTGAAGTCGCTCAGTCGTGTCCGACTCTTTGCGACCCCATGGACTGTAGCCTACCAGGCTCCTCCATCCATGGGATTTTCCAGGCAAGAGTACTGGAGCGGGTTGCCATTTCCTTCTCACATCAAACAAGGATATGTATTGATCAGTTAATGAAAATGTGGCCAGAGGTTCTCAGGAACCTAACCCTGGATTTTTCCTAGAAGCAGTTTTTTCAATATTTGCTACTTTAGGGTTCTTACCAACCTTATAGACTATAACTACTATAAAAAACAAGAATCAACTGTATTCCTTAATTAATAACCTATCTAGGCAGGATTAAGATCTGAAATGGTATATCAAAGCTGTTTCCAATATTTAAAAAATTTTAAAATGATGCATCAACTTTCTTGTCTATATCATATTAGCTATTTGTTAGTTTTTAACTGCAGAAAAAGGTTTTAACTGTAGTTAGATTATAATCTAAAGCACAGATTTATAATATCACTTTGGTATTTCTCAAATTCTAGATGAAAACCATCCCAAGAAACAGAAATAGAAAGCAAAGTGGTTGTCTGAGGAGGCCTTACAAATAGTTAATAAAAGAACAGAAGTGGAAGGCAAAGGAGAAAGGGAAAGTATACCCAAATGAATGCAGAGTTCCAGCGAATACCAAGGAGGGTTAAGAAAGCCTTCTTAAGTGAACAATGCAAAGAAAGAGAGGAAAACAACAGAATGGGAAATACTAGAGATCTCTTCAAGAAAATTGGAGATATCAAGGGAATACTTCATGCAAAGATGAGCACAATAAACGACAGAAATAGCAAAGACCTAACAGAAGCAGTAGAAATTAAGAAGAGGTAGCAAGAATATGCAGACCTACACAAAAAAGGTCTTAATGTCCTGAATAACCATGATACTGTGGTCACTCACCTAGATCCAGACATCCTAGAGTGTAAAGTCAAGTGGGCCTTAGGAAGCATTACTATGAACAAAGCTACTGGAGGTGAAAGAATTCCAGTCAAGTTATTTAAAAATCCTAAAAGATGACGCTGTGGAAGTGCTGCACTCAATATGCCAACAAATTTGGAAAACTCAGCAATGGCCACAGGACTGGAAAAGGTCAGTTTTCATTCCAGTCCTAAAGAATGTTCAAACTACCTCACAACTGCACTCATTTCACATGTTACAAGGTAATTCTCAAAATCATTCAAACTAGGCTTCAATAGTACCTGAACCAAGAATTTGCAGAGGTACAAACTGGATTTAGAAAAGGCAGAGGAATCAGAAATCAAATTGCCAACAGCCACTGGATCACAGAAAAAGCAAAAAAATTCTATAAAAACATCTACTTCTACTTCATTGACTATATTAAACCCTTGGACTGTGTGGGTCACAACAAACTATGGAAAATTCTTCAAGAGATGGGAATACCAGACCACCTTACCTGCCTCCTGAGAAACCTGTATGCAGGTCAAGAAGCAACAGCTAGAACCAGACATGGAACAATGGACTGGTTCAAAAATGAGAAAGGAGCACATTAATACTGTATATTTTCACCCTGCTTGTTCAACTTACATGCAGAGTACATCGTGTGAAATGTTGGGCTAGATAAATCACAAGCCGGAATCAAGATAGCCAGGAGAAATACAAACAACCTAAGATATGGAGATGATACTACTCTAATGGCAGAAGGTGAAGAGGAACTAAAGAGTCTCTTAATGAAGGTAAAAGAGGAGAGTAACAAAGCTGGCTTAAAACTCAACATTCTAAAAACAAAGATCATGGCATCTGGTCCCATCACTTCATGGCAAATAGAGGGGAAAAAAGTGGATCATGACAGATTTTATTTTCTTGGGCTCCAAAATCACTGCCACAGTCACTGATGGTGACTGCCACCACGAAATGCTCCTTGGAAGAAAAGCCATAATAAACCTAGATTAAACTGTGTACTAAAAAGCAGAGACATCACTTCATTGACAAAGGTCTGTATAGTCAAAGTTATGCGTTTTCCCCTAGTCACACGTGGATGTAAGAGTTGGACCATAAAGTAGGCTGAATGCTGAAGAATTGATTGATTCTTTCACTTTAAACTGTGGTGCTGGAAAAGACTCTTCAGAGTCCCTTGGACAGCAAGAAGATCAAACCAGTCAATCCTAAAAGAAATCAACCTGAATACTCACTGGAAGGACTGGTGCTGAAGCTGAAGCTCCAGTATTTTGGCCACCTGATGCAAACAGCTGACTCACTGGAAAAGACCCTGATGCTGGGAAAGATTGATGGTATGAGGAGAAGGGGGCAATAGAGGATAAGATGGTTAGATGGCATCACTGACTCAATGGACATGAGTTTGAGTAAACTCCTGGAGATAGTGAAGGACAGGGAAGCTTGTCATGCTGCAGTCCATGGGATTGCAAAGAATGGACATGACTTAGTGACTAGAGAGCAACAGGAAATAGAAAATTATTTATTTAAAAAATCTTATTTGGGGATAAACTATATCCTGATGTGACTTACCACTGGAAGCAGAATCTTAAGTAAGCATAGAGGGTACGAACCATTTGAGAATGCTGAGCAATTAGCACAATTATGTAATAATTACATTTTGAATAGACACACCCCAGAAGCAACTTAGTCAAGTTAACTTGCAAAACTTTAGAAATATATACTGGTTGTTGTTATTTAGTCAGTAAGTTGTATCTGACTCTTTGCGACCTGATGGACTACAGTCCACCAGGCCCTTCTGTCCACAGGATTTCCCAGGCAAGAACACTGGAGTGGGTGCCATTTTCTTCTCCAGGGGATCTTTCTGACCCAGGTATCGTACCTGTGTTTGCATTGGCAGGCAGATTACTTATCAATAAGCCACCAGAAAAGTCCAGAAATAGTAGTACATATTTATTATTAATGTGAGAAATATATTTAAAGGTGCATATCACTCTCAAGGAAAAGAGCCAAGTTTATAAAAAAATCATGAAATCTGCACTGACATATTTTTCCTTGATTAGGTATATGTGTATTAAGAAATACATTATAGCTTATAATGAAGTATGTGGCACTTTCCTTTTATATGAAGAAAGAAATACGGCATGTGCAACCAACTCTAGACGTGTTGACCAACTTAAGCAGTAAGCCATCACCAATACGTACAGTTTTGTTACCAGTTACCACTACCACTGCCAAGCGCACCCTCCGCTTCTACCTTTCTACCTACATATCCCTCAGAAGAAATGATCCCTGAGAATCTGAGGCTTTTCTATGCATGTATTATTGACTCATTTAAAAAAAACCTCTTATAATCCACAATGAAAAAAGAAAAAAGGCTTAGCAAGAAGGCAAAACCTAAAACATATATGCTTTAAAACCTATCAATATTTTAAGCCATAATTTACCTTACCACACTGCAGAGAGAGAACTGGCACATTCAACAGACAGAGAAAACCGACAACTTATTTTATATGTAAAGTTAATCAAAATGAATGCTACGTTCTTCCTAAATCATCTAATCATTGTGCTGCCATGAAACTAGCAAGAAATTAAAAAAAAGAAAAATCTCACCTAGAATACAATATAAAGTGTAAGAAACTTATCATCTTCTAAACTTCAAAAAAATTACTCTCTTGCTGGCTAATCTAGTTTAATAATAAAACAATTGTTTAAAGCATATGTACTATTTTCGTGTCTTTGTGAAAAACATGAAAATGAGGAAGTCCTATAAACTCTAAAGTAAACTCTAGATCCTTTCCACGGAGGTGACACGTGTGCTGAGGAAGGGGGAAGTGAGGTAAACAACTCGGATGCTTACTGACGATCATTCACTTGGTCAGTGTATTCGCACAGGCACAATGAACTTTTTAAATAAGCTAGGATCTTATCCTTTCTCATACAGCTGATCTACTGTCTTGAAGGGAAATAGTCAAATATTCGAAGGACTGAGGAACTTCCTTTTGGGTTAGAATGTTCCTTACCTGGCCATGCTCTGTCCTAGCCCCAGGGCTAAACCAATGGCTGCAGAGGAAAGAGAAAAGCAGTTAGCAGGAAACTCGCTAAAAGCATGTGCTCTCACGTGATCAGCCTGCATGCGCTGCAAGAAGCATGTTTGTCGCCGAGCAACAGCGCCCCACATATGCTGCATCTGAATGGATAGCTCACGTAATTCTAGGTTTACACCAATTTTGATAGAAACGTAAGAGTGCTCGTAACCCAGTAATTTTCAATTAAATAAGCAAACTCAGAATCACATTTCCATTTCCAATTACGTTAACATAAACTGCGGGGACTGTGTTCATTTTATGAATCAATTCTGGTGAGAAATTCTACAAATGCTATCGTTTACCACAACTTAATTATAGCATCATTACAACAAATGATGACCTTCTGATTGTTGGAGTTTTTTAAAAAAAAAAAAACAGTAACAATACAAGAACATTATATCCTCTGGCTATGCCCCCAGGAACAATCACCCAATGCCCCTGATGTGAAATCTAAAACATCAGCTGAAGGTGCCTTGAACGCATTCCCTCCATAGTTGTAACAACCTGGATTCTGGCTCAGAACAAATCCAACAACACTGAAAATATGGTAGTCATGGCATAGCTGAGGCGTTCTGTTCTTGCTCTGTGCCTCGCCCTGCCTCGCTTAGCCCATATTGTTCTAGGGGCAACTTGGACTTTTAATGCATCTGATGATACCCTTTCAACAGGAGTTGTAAGTTGTGTGCCCAGTCTTCTGACTAGTATTCTGCTTAGAAACTAACTAAACATCAAGGGAATTGAGAGAGATAATGTGGGAAATAAACCAGTATGCACACGTGTATGCTAAGTTGCTTATCGTGTCTGACTCTCTTTGACCCTATGGACCGCAACCCGCCAGGTTCCCCTGTCCACTGGATTCTCCAGGAAAAGTGTACGGGAGTGGGGTGCCATGCCCTCCTACAGGGGACCCAGGGATAGAACCTGCATCTCTCAAGTCTCCTGCCTTGGCAGGGGGGTTCTTTACCACTAGTGCCACCTGGGGAACTCAAATAAGCCAGTAAAACCCTACAAATATAGGGAATGGTATTAACATTATTATTGTGTGTGTACATTAGTTGCTCAGTCATGTCTGACTCTTTGAGACCCCATGGACTGTAGTGCACCAGGGTCCTCTGTCCATGGGATCCTCCAGGCTAGAATACTGGAGTGGGTTGCCACCCCTTTTCCAAGGGATCTTCCTGACCCAAGGGCTGATCCTGGGTCTCCTGCATTGCAGGCAGACTCTTCACCATCTGAGCCACCATGGAAGCCCCCAACATTATTATTAATGCTATTTATTTTTCATGAATCACCATATTGAACACATGAATGTGACACGCACTCTTTACAGACACATAACATGTATGCGTTACTTTCTATCCTCACAAAAACCTTACAAGGTTTTGCTCATGTCCCAGGTGCAGGAATGATTGAGGCTGAGATGTTAGGTTATTTGCCGAAGGTGCTCAGTGTGCCATGCTACAGAGGACAAAGGGCTTACGTTGAAAGAGCACATTTCCTGGTTCCCGCCACACTTCTATGTATTCTCTGGCCTCAGTGCTATTAAAACCCGGGAATAAACAGCCTCGACATTAACAGGATATGGCTGTGCTCTTATTCAAACATCTCCCAAGCTCATAGACATTGATGATCTTTGGCAGGTCAGATTCCACTTTTGTTGTGGGAATCAACACTTACTGGTATTTGTAAATGATGTGTGGATTAATCAGCAACTGGAAACTAATCATTTAGTTCAGTTCCCTGAAAACTTGCCTGATAAATTTCCCCTCTGCTTGCATTGTGCCTTTTCCTTTAAAGAAAAATGTTTTAAAAAATCAAATGCATACATGCAAGTTAAATGAAACAAATTAACAAAAAGTCTGAAAAACAGCAGTCTTTTTTTTTAATCTATTCTGACGCCCTAAACTCTTTAGAGAAACTAACTGTCAACTCTTTCTGCATTTTCTTTTGCTATTTAATGATGTGTTTCTACAGAATATGGTTATACTGGCATTTTGTGATTAATTTTAGACATTAATGAGTGACTTCCTATTTACTGTAAATTTAGCTCTTTCATAGCTTCCAATCCTCTATTTCAGGTTATAAACACCATGTTTGATTAGTCAATAGTGAGTACGGATATTATGACTACATGAACACTTTCTGTGGCTCAATTTTTCTTTTTGCCTCTCCCAAAACTGAGAGTTAACCAGTTTTTCTTCCTTTGCTAGTTTTTCTATGTATTGGTGATCTTCCCCAAAAAAGTTTCCAGGAAGTGCTGTAGAAAGAATCTGAATTATAGTGTTGTAAGTGGGGGTAAAAGAAATGGGATGTGAAGAAGTGAAGTGGGCAGAGGATAATTCACTCTATCTAGAAGTTAGGCTTTCAAAGTACGACAAAGATCAGAAAGAAATGGAAATAAAAGGTTTAAAAATGTAGTGTATAAGAAAAGAAGCTATTGGAAGAACAACAAAAACAAAAGCAAACCACAAACTTCTTCCAATCAAAAAACACAGATGCTGGAATCAGCCCTGGACAGAGGAAAGCTCTTTTCCTCTAATACTAAGAAAAAGGAGAGCCAAAGAAGGTATATTTGGATTATTGTTGTTGTTCAGTAGCTAAGTTGTATCTGACTCTTTGCAGCTCCATGGACTGCAGTACGCCAGGCTTCCTTGTCCTTCACTGTCTTTTGGAGTTTGCTCAGACTCAGGTCCATTGAGTCGGTGGTGCTATTTAACCATCTCATCCTCTGCTGCCCCTTCTCCTTTTGCTTTCAGTCTTTCCCAGCATCAGGGTCTTTTCCAATGAGTAGGCTTTTCTTCATTGGAAAGACTGATGCTGAAGCGGAAGCTCCAATACTCTGGCCACCTGATTTGGATACGCTCATCCTAATTTGTGGACTAATAGCCTTACTTTGGGAAGCTGAAGACAAAGTCAAGTTCTTAGAGCGGGGGAGAGGATGTGGGCAGCTTATTACAGGGACTTGGTGACAGGACATAGAATAACTTTTTAGGGACAACAGAAACAGAAAATGTTGTTATGGAAGGTCATGCGAAAGCATTGCTGAACGATCTACTGCTCAGATCATATAATTTTGTGATTTTATTCAGCAGTGCTCAGTAGAGGAGCTATGGCGGTGGGTAGATGGGCTGATTCATCCAAGGTTAGGAGTTTATGGAGCAGGAGGGCAGGCAGAATTCTAAGAGGACCCCCAGTGATCCATACCCTTGTACAACTTGCTCTCTTGGAGTGTAGAAAGGACCCATGCATATGATGGGATAGTCAGTGCTATAATTAGGGTGTGTTTCATGGCACAACTGGCTTTAAGGAAGGGAGATCATTCTTGGCGGGCTTAAGCTAAGCAGGTGATTCTTTGAAGGGACTGAGCTCTTCCTGGTGAAAGATTCAAAGTATGAGAGTTTCAACATGAAGAAGATTCTCCATAGTTGGCTTTGTAGTTGAAGGACCATGTTCTCAGGACTTGAAAGGAACCTCAAGGAACTGAGAGAGATCACTGGCTGACATGTCATCAGCAAGAAAACCAGGACTTCAGCAGTACAACTGCAGGGAACTGCATTCTGCCAATAACCTTCAAGAATTTGTAAGTGGATTCCTTTCACAAAAGCCTCTAAATGACAACACAGCTGATACATTCTATGACTTCAGCCTTATCAGACACCGAGCAGGGCACTCAGCTGAGCTCTGCCTTTTTCAGATGTGTGATCTGTGAATACTTTCTCCCAGTGCGTGGCTTATATTTTCATCTTAGTAATAGCGTGTTTTATAGAACAAAAGTTTTAATTTTATTGAAAAGCTTTTCTTCCTCCATTGAATTGATTTTATACCTTTTTAAAGAATCAGTTGAGTGTATGCCTATTTGAGTAGGTCTATTGCTGGGTTCTCTATTCTCTTACGTCGATTTATGTGTGTACCATTCTGTCAACACACGGAGTCTTGATTACAGTAGTCAAGAGAACTGTGAGCCAGCAAATGGGTATTCTTTTGAGTCACTAAGTTGGTGGTAATTTGTTATCCAGCATAGAAAATGAATACACAGTGAAGACACTAGAGGTAATATAATAAAGGACAGAGAATAAATATGAAAGAATAGGGAGCCCCAAGGAGTATGATGCAGAAAATGGTGGGTTTTTGGAATGCAATCTTTACTAAAGTATGAGGACGGTGAGCATAAGAGAAGAGTTGGAAGAATACTAAGCTTTGATAAGAAAATATCATAATAAATGTCAGATATGTATTGGGAACCATGCTAATGGTCACACAAAGATTATCTCATTCAAACCTCACAACCTTATAGAAGAGTTATGCTGCTATTCAAGGTGACAGAGCAGGCTGGAGTCAAGATTGGGACTAAGTCTGTCTAATTCCATACCCTGCATTCTTTTTTTCTTAATTAATTATTTTAATTGGAGGGTAATTACTTTACAAGATTGTGGTGGTTTTTGCCACATATCAACATGAATCAGCCATGGGTGCACATGTGTCCCCTCATCCCAAACCCCTCTCCTACCTCCCTCCCACCCCATCCTTCTGGGTTGTGCCAGGTAGCACCAGCTTTGATGGCCCTGCTTCGTGCATCCAACTTACACTGGTCATCTGTTTTACATATGGTAATATACATGCTTAATGCTAATCTCGCAAGTCATCCCACCCTCGCCTTCTCCCACATAGTCCAAAAGTCTGTTCTTTACATCTGTGTCTTTTCTGCTGCCTTGCATACAGGACTGTCATTACCATCTTTCTAAACTCCATATATATGTGTTGATATACTGTCATGGTGTTTCTCTTTCTGACTTACTTCACTCTGTATAACGGGCTCCAGTTTCATCCAACTCATTAGAACTAACTCAAATGTGTGCTTTTTGATAGCTGAGTAATAGTCCATTGTGTATATGGACCACACTTCCTTATCCATTCGCCTGCCGATGGACATCTAGGTTGCTTGCATGTCTGAGCTACTTTAGACAGTGCTGCAATGAACACGGGGATACATGTCTCTTTCAATTCTGGTTTCCTTGCACCCTCTGTATTCTTAACCACCATTCTCCTTCATTGCCTTCAGTTATACTTTGGGGGAGGGGAAGTCTTTCTCTTCTGTTCTGTTTCCTTTTCTTTTTCTCTCTTTTTAATATTCTCATGAAACATAAAAGCTACTTAATTTTTTAGTGAAAACGTGAACAAAACAGGAAATATAGAGGAAATGGTGTCCTTGAAAGCCAAAGAGTCAAATTTATATAGAGACAGCAGAGGAATGAAGGGCATGAAAGAGGAAGATGTTACAGAGGAGCTTATTTCACTGGAGCCAAGATTCCCAAGGAGATTTTCAAGGGGGTTAACAGTGAAAGACACATCTGGGAGGAAGGGGGCACAAGAGTGAAACTGATCGACTGCCAGGGATGGTCAGGCTGAGAGTCATGGCTGCGTGACGTCTATCTGTTCTCAAGATTCCCAGGGGCTAACTGTGGTTTTTGGGTTCACTTCTCCCTCTGGGACATGGATGTACTTTGGGGGATGTCTCAGAACTAAGTCTGATACACATGATTTCATTTAATCCTCACCTACCATGCTGAGAGACAGGGGGCACCTGGCGTGCTGCAGTCCATAGGGTCACAAAAGTCACAAAGAGCTAGACACAACTAAGTGACTGAACAACACCAACAACCCTGCTGATAATGGGAATGGCCATCACCCCAGAGCCCTCCCTACAGCTTTGTTTTTAGTAGAGCAATGTGGTCGGTAACTGTGGAGTAGAAGGGGGTTTTATTTTTTTTTGTTTTCCTTTTAAGTAAGAAGTAGATAGTAAAGCTTTATGGAACAAGGTTTTTTGAACTAAAATCTCTGCAGATGCAGAGTTCCACACTAATTCTTTCTCATTTAATCCCTTGCCACCACCTATGGCGTTGAACTACAAGTGGCAGAAAAGTATAGGATTTTGTGAGAAGTCAAATAACATTACATCTATGCAAAATGACAAAACCAACTTCAAATTCTGTCTTCTCCTAAAAATGTACTTTTCAGAAGGAAAGAGCTACAGCAGTTTATAATACAGATTTTTATTTTTAGAGTTTCTGTTTTTTATAGAGTTTCTATTTTTTGACTCGGCAGCATAATTTTATGCATAGTGTGCCGTGCACACATCATGGTCTAAATTTGTGCTCTCTGGTGGCTCAGTGGTAAAGAATCTGCATGCCAATGCAGGAGACTTGTGTTCGATCCCTGGATCAGGAAGATTCCCCTGGAGGAGGAAATGGCAAACCACTCCAGTATCCTTGCCTGGGAAATCTCATGGACAGAGGAGCCTGGCCGGCTACAGATCATGCAGTTGCAAAAGAGTTAGACATAATTTAGTGACTAAATAACAGCAATATAGATACTAGCCATATATGGGTATTTAAATTAATATGAAAAATTAGGTTCTTCAGTTGTACTAGCCACATTTCAAGTGCTCTAGACATACGTTTAGTGGATACCATAACCAGCAGTGCAGATACAGAACATTTCCATTACTGCAAAAAGTTCTATAGGATAGCACTAGTATAAATAGGTTATCACTGAAAATTTGAATTAGCTTTGGAAGTGTATATAATCTTCTACACTGTACATCTTCCCTATGAACCACCACTATTTTACTGAAGAGACTTTTAAGTGTGAATAAGTGTATAACAAATGTGGGGATTTAGGAATGGGAAGAAGAAATGTCTGTCAAACTCCTAACTCAATATCCTATGATAAGAGTTTCATGGGTCAAGAAATGGAAATAAAAATTAAGGTGAGGAGTGAGAGTATTAAAAAGAAGCCACAGGAATAGGCAAGAACTAAAACTTGGTGGCAACTATAACTGAGGATGCCAAAAGACCAAGGCATATGTGTCAATGTAGAAGACGTTGACAGGGAGTTGCACAGGACCTTCGCACATGACCTAGGATGATACATGAAATTTGGTGCTTTTGGTTCTATCTCTGCCTGTGATTCTCAAAGTGTTGTCTTCAAAGTGTATTCTATGCAGCTCTAGGCAGCCCTGGTCTTGGTTTGGAGAGAGGGGGTCTCCAGAATACTGAACTAGTGGTCATTGCATTCCTCACTGCCATGAACTTGCAGGGGCCAAAAAAAAAAAAGCCAGTTTCAGTTAAGAATATTCTTGATATAGCAAGATTCCAAGGGAATCACAGCAAATCAGAAGAGGAATTGATCCAGTCTATTTTATTTATCACAATCTAAAGCTGAAGCTACTTTCATCATATAGACATAGATGCTAAATTACAAAATGTAGATGTATGTAAATGTATTCCCAATGACCCTAACCTTTAATCTGGGCAAATCTTACTTTAAGCAAACTCGATATTTACACAGAAGATAAAATAAAGGGTGAATAGCTGCTTTATAAAGGAATTTATCAAAGGATTGTAAGTAGTTACTTGTGTGCATTTAAATTAAGTTTGGATTTACACACAATTCCTCACATAAATTTCCTAGACTTCCAAATGAAATAAATGCAAAATATAAGTATCAAAGTAAAAATCAATTAATAAATTATATTTGCCCAATTTAAAAACAGTTAAGTTCAGTTCAGTCGCTCAGTCATGTCCGACTCTTTGTGATACCACGAACCGCAGCACGCTAGGCCTCCTTGTCCATCACCAACTCCCGGAGTCTACCCAAACTCATGTCCACTGAGTTGGTGATGCCATCCAACCATCTCATCCTCTGTCGTCCCCTTCTCCTCCTGCCCTCAATCTTTCCCAGCATCAGGGTCTTTTCAGATGAGTCAGGCCTTCCCATCAGGTGGCCAAAGTATTGGAGTTCCAGCTTCAACATCAGTCCTATCAATGAACACCCAGGACTGATCTCCTTTAGGATGGACTGGTTGGATCTCCTTGCAGTCCAAGGGACTCTTAAGAGTCTTCTCCAACACCACAGTTCAAAAGCATCAATTTTTCGGTGTTCAGCTTTCTTTATAGTTCAAGTCTCACATTCACGCATGACCACTGGAAAAACCATAGCCTTGACATGACAGACCTTTGTTGACAAAATAATGTCTCTGCATTTTAATATGCTGTCTAGGTTGGTTATAACTTTCCTTCCAAGGAGTAAGCATCTTTTAATTTCATGGCTGCAATCACCATCTGCAGTGTGATTCTGGAGCCTAAAAAAATTAAGTCAGCCACTGTTTCTACTGTTTCCCCATCTATTTGCCATGAAGTGATGGGACCAGATACCATGATCTTAGTTTTCTGAATGTTGAGCTTTAAGCCAACTTTTTCCACCATCCTCTTTCACTTTCATCAAGAGGCTCTTTAGTTCCTCTTTACTTTCTGCCATAAGGGTGGTGTCATCTGCATATCAATATGAAGTTATTGATATTCCTCCTGGCAATCTTGATTCCAGCTTGTGCTTCCTCCAGCCCAGCGTTTCTCATGATGTACTCTGCATAGAAGTTAAATAAACAGGGTAACAATATATAGCCTTGACGTACTCTTTTTCTTATTTGGAACCAGTGTGTTTCCATGTCCAGTTCTAACTGCTGCTTCCTGACCTGCGTACAGGTCAGGTGGTCGAGTATTCCCATCTCTTGAAGAATTTTCCACAGTTTACTGTGATCCACACAATCAAAGGCTTTGGTATAGTCAATTAGGAAGAAACAGATGTTTTTCTGGGACTCTCTTCCTTTTTCAATGATCCAGCAGATGTTGACAATTTGATCTCTGGTTCCTCTGCCTTTTCTAAAACTAGCTTGAACATCTGGAAGTTAATGGTTCATGTATTCCTGAAGCCTGGCTTGGAGAATTTTGAGCATTACTTTACTAGTGTGTGAGATGATTGTCATTCTTTAGCATTGCCTTTCTTTGGGACTGGAATGAAAACTGACCTTTTCCAGTCCTGTGGCCACTGCTGAGTTTTCCAAATTTTCTAGCATATTAAGTGCAGCAGTTTCACAGCATCATCTTTCAGGATTTGAAATATCTCAACTGGAATTCCATTACCTCCACTAGCTTTGTTCATAGTGATGCTTTCTAAGACCCACTTGACTTCACATTCCAGGATGTCTGGCTCTAGGTGAGTGATCACATCATATCTCATAAATTATTAGAAAAATGTTGGAAAGAAAAAAATTCTGGACCACTTAGTCAGTATATAAAGGGAAATGGGAATGAATAAAAAGTTTTCTATTTGATACCTTTAATATTTTTTAAAACTAGGTAGCCATAAATTGATTTTTATTTTGCAGATTTTAATACTTGTATCATCAAAAAGGCAACCCAATAATTAAATGTGAATTTCAAAAGTTAGCATGTTATTTTTACTTAGACATTAGATACTAATTTCTCTCCTTTAGTCAGACTGAGGTTCTTGTCACATTTTGTGTACCTCTCTATAGTTATTCTAATAAATATTTCATTCGTATATATTATACTTTTAATTGAAAGAAACTTATCATATATTATTGGCTTCCCTGATGGCTCAGCAGTAAAGAATCTGCCTGCAGTACAGGAGACATGGGAGACATGGGTTTGATCCCTGGGTTGGGAAGATCCCCTGGAGGAGGAAATGGCAATCCACTCCAAAATTCTTGCCTGAAGAATTCCATGGACAGAGGAACCTGGTGGACTACAGTCCATGGGTTGCAGAGAGTCAGACATTACCGAGAGAATAAACACACATCATCGTATATTATTAACAGTTGGACTTTCAACAGAGAGGTACATGTTCCATGGAAACAATGATTAGATGGCATATAAAACAAGTAGTATTGGCTGGTGGCTCAGATGGTAAAGAATCTGCCTGCAGTGTGGGAGACCTGGGTTTGATCCCTCGGTTGGGAAGATCCCCTGGAGGAGGGCGTGGGAACCCACTCTAGTATTCTTGCCTAGAGAATCCCCATGGACAGAGGAGCCTGGCAGGGGGTCACAAAGAGTTGGACATGACTGAGCAACTCAGTATAGCACAGAAAACAAGTAGGATAGTGAAAGTAATAACATTTTTATAGTTATGACACTCTACAAGGCTTTTTAATATCTATACAGAGCACATGTGAGTTTGCCTTTAAAATCAAGACTCCATAATCTAGCACGTGTGCAGCAAAGTTGGCTGTTCCTCAGGTTTCTATAAGTAATCTTATTTTATACCTGAAATTTTTGTAAAATATCTTTCTAGAAACTATTCAAATTTTAATGACTTCCCTCCACCTTTCATATATACTGCACTGAAAACTTCCAGTGAGGTAAGTTTTTCCACACTCAGTCCTACGCTGGGTACTGTTCTATTAACTTTAAAACCATACACTACTATGTATAAAATCGATAATTGATGAGAACCTGCTGCATAACCAGGGAACTCTACTCTCTGTGGTGACCTAAATGGGAAAGAAATCCAAAAGAGGAAGGGACATATGTATACATAGAGCTGATTCACTTTGCTATACAGAAGAAACTAAGAAGACATTGTAAATCAACTATACTCCAATAAAAATTAAAAATAAAGAAAACCAAGAAACTATTCATTTCTCTTCCCTAGCTCAGCAGCTGTTTCTTAGATTTGATATTTCCAAGGTCCCCCACGCCAAACTTGATCAACCATGTGATCACTGGTACTGAAAATTCCTAAATGTTATTGCAATAGAACCTGTAAAATATTTCCTCCCTATTTATTAAAAATAAAATTGTTGAAATTCTATGAAGTAAAAATTTGAGGATTCCTACCTATGTCAGATTGTTTTTTGTAGTTCATTTTCCAAAACAAAACAAATACTGACTTAGAGGTGTCATCAACTTAAAGTCATAATTGTTGCCTACTCTCCAGTAAGACATTTCTAAAGATGATTTTAACTATTTGCAAGTGGTTACTACAGCTCTAAGTGTGCAGTAGGATTAGAGAAAACCACAGTTCATCTATGCTTTCCTTATGCCCTGTGCAAGCATCAGGGAGGGAGTGGGGTTGTCTATGACTAGGCGGTAGTGGAACGTGCTAACCTTGACTGCAGAGCCAATGATTTTTTAATTAATTTATTATCTATTTGGCTGCACTGGGTCTGGGCTGCACTGGATCCTAGTTGCTGCACATGGTATCTTCATTGCATCATATGAGATCTTTCATCATGGTACATGGGCTCCCTAGCTGGGGAGTGCAGGCTTCGATGCTCCACCCATGTGGGATCTTAGTTCCTTGACCGGGGATCGAACCTGTGTCCCCTGCATTGCAAGGTGGATTCTTAACCACTGGACCACCAGGGAAGTCCCAAGCCAATGACTTTTGATGGGTGCATTGTGTTGTATATTTTGAGAAATTTAAGAAAAAAAAAAAAAGCCTCCATCCTTTAGCAAATTCATGGCCCATTAAAGGAATTATATGCATGTAATAACTACAGTCTAGAAAATAATGTAACGAATATTATAATCCAGTAGAAATAAAGACCTAAAGGCAGAATAGAGAAGGTGCTGAGAATTGCTGGTGGAATTTGAGGGAAAAAACAAAAAAGATTTCTTGAAGGATATTGTAGCAGACACTGTTATGGCCTCCTCAATAGCTCTAGAACTTTCTACTTCCAGATTTCTGATTATGTCAGTATACTAAACAGCTACCTGTTTAAACCACTATTTGTAGGATATTCCATTACTTTTTCCTGACAGGGGTCTACAAAAGAGTGATCCTCAATCATTTTTGAGCCCATAGTGCCTGAAACAGTTATGAAAATATCTTCTGCTTGCATATATAATGCTGACATCTAAAATTTTTACTGTAATCTAAATATTTGTAAAGGATTCATTTTATATTACATATATATATTGATATTTTAAATTCAAATAATTGCACCACTCTTTGAATATATACATTGGAATCTAAATATCACTGTGCTTTTATATCAGCCATCAATCCATTATAAAAAGATACTAGGCTAGGCATTTCTTTAAAAGTTGAAAATTTTAAATGGTTTAATTTTCTCCTGCAATTCCTTGAATTTCCAATTCCCTCCCTCACAGAAGTGTACCCTAATGTATATAATTTTATGCTTGAAAGCCTTTTATTAGTTACCCTATCATAGTCTTATGCAACAAAAATTTGTGTGTATATCTATACACATACACACATATATATATTTGCCTGAGTGCTCCACTTGTAAGTCATATCTTCTTTGTCATCACTTCTAAGTCATCACTTCTCTGTCAATGGAATTCTCCAAGGAAGAATACTGGAGTGGGTAGACATTCCCTTCTTCAGGGAATACACACACACACACACACACACACACACACACACACACACACACACAC